>PYHW01009817.1:903891-922626 GCA_013186435.1 Turdus rufiventris | reverse complement strand
AAAAAAAAAAAAAAAAAAAGAAGAAGAAGCTTATAATAGACTTCCAGGATAAAGAATGCACCTTGTGAAGTTTGTGAGTGCTGGGTGACTCCTCCCCAGGAGGGAGGAGAGGGATTAAAGTGTATTGATCTGTGGTTTATCTTTAGTGCAGAGAGTTTACCAGGACAAATGTCAGTGATGAAGGATCAACCTTTGTTTCCAGCAGCTGTCCACAATCACTCTCTCTGTTTTTAATGAGTCTGAGCTGAAATACAAATGTCAAGCAATTCCTCCACTCTATCAGAAAGGCTGGGACAAGTTGGGGGTAGAGTGATGCTTCCATATGGCCATGTAAAACTGAGTAATAAAAAACTGCACCTAATCTTTAGGTAGCTACAGTTAGGATTTGCATGGTTACAATTATCATTAATGCTTTAGTATTAAGTCTTGCCACTGGAAACTTTGATTTTATAGATGAGGTGACGTTCTATGGGGCTACAAGAAAATTTGCCTGCTGTTACAGTGGGAACAAAGAAAATCAACCCAAGGCACATCAGTACATATGTTCTGCCTCTAGAAAACAAACTCAGGGCTTTTTTTCTGCTTTAGATGCCCAAATAACTTAAAATTGCATATAAAGTTGTGTTTATAGTAAAATCCATATAATTTTTCACAACTTAACCTTTTGGTCATATTTCATTTAGTCTTTTGCTTTTATGTAAGCTCTGAAACTCATTTGACAAAAGAATATCAGGGCTTGTGCAGAATTATGTGGTTTTATGCACATGCCACTATCTGTATTTTAATGTGTTCATTTTCTGAGCAGTAAACCCAGCATTTCATATCCATAAATTTTAAACTGAAAGAAAAAATAGTGCCATACTTTCTGTTAAACTTCAGTTAATAAAAGGTAAAAATGGAAAGTTGGTGCTCCAGACATAACAATTGCTGGAAACTGGCTTTATTAAGCAAGATTCTTTATGGAAAATTGGAAAATTGCAAATGGAGAATTTTTTTTTTCTTAAGAGATGAACGCTGAAAAAACTCCTAACAATTCAAGTGACTAATCAATGCCTACAGTGCAAAAGCATTTCACTTATTCTGAGTTAGTCAAACAGATTGAACTTTTCATATTGCTTACTTAACAAGGAACTTTTTATAGTTCCTCTAGCAAATGAAGAGGTTTATACCATCTGTGACACAAATCATGAAGAATCATTAGTGAATAGTGAGGGCAACATTTCTGTTAGTTATTTGATATGTGGCAAATAGAGTTGTTTTATCTTGGAGTCAGAAAAGAAATTATTTATTTCATATGATACCTGCACTAAATCTATCAATGGAAATAGAGAACACCATGTTAAGAACGGAACATTATTTCTGTGTTGATTGTACACTGAGATTAGGTTTTTAAAACTTTTAATTGGAGGATAGAACTTGGATTTTTGGTGGGGAGGAAGTGTTTGGGTTTGTTTTTTGGGGTGTGGGGGCTTTTTTGGTTGGTGGTTTTTTACCCAATTTGCTTTGCTTTTACTTCTAGTAATGCAAGTTTAGCATTCACATTCTGTGTGTTTTCTACTAGCTTAAAAACTTCTACATCTTTGCACTTTTCAGGCTTCATTTGTTTTGTTCAACAGCAGCACATGGGTTGTCCCTCCCTGGTGTTTACATAGAAAGTTTCTTTTCCTTTTTCCTTTCCTTCTTCTAAACCATCTCATCCCATTGTTCACAGTCCTTATTTTCACTTACAGTTTTCATTTCAGTTTAAATCAAAGTGTCCCAAAATAGTTTAACAGGATCTCTGGGTAGCACTGCCAGACACACAAGCAAAAGGAAAATCTGTGATTTTTTGTGACTTGCTAATATTAAAGACTTAAGGACTTTAGAAGATATATAGAAAAAATAAAGAATTCAGGCTTTAAGGCTTAAAATGAATATGAATATGTATAAATCTACTGTTGATGAAGCATAAACTACCACTTCTCTCTTTTGCCCTTTTAGTTTTTTTGATCTACTTTTGGTGACAAATGGTTTAAAAATAATAATAATATTATAAAGAAGCACTTCACGTTCTTTTTTTAAAATTAGCTTGGACATTGAGGAGTTCCAAAATGTGTTCTTCCTATCAAGCAGTTTAATAAGATGTCACGATAAACATGCAAAATTAGATTTATTTTATCAAGAGGCAAAAATAACCTCATTACACAGAAAGCTTCAACAAACTCAAGCCTGCCTAATCTACAATCCAGTAGTTTAATTTGTAACCTGATTATTGCTCTTAACAGGATTCATTAGTACCTCAGAGTCCTATAAGTTGTTTGAATGATACTTGCTATAATTAGTATTTAGTCTTTAATACTGTTCAGAGTTTCCCAAACTTTCAAAATGCCTCTTGTAATGGCTGCTTATAAAAAAATTACCAGCTGTGCACACTTCACTGCCACAAGGATACAGGGAGGCTTCACTGATTAAATGACCATTTGTATTCTGCAGTAAAAGATGGGAATACCCTGTCTGAACAGTGGTGCTTCCTCTCATTCCCAGGTAGGTATTTTTCCTGGATCCATATTTATGCCATTTAACTAATCTATGGTGGGCTGGTTTGGGCTGGGATGGGCTTGATTTTGTTCATCATTTCCAGTGCAAAGCCAAGCCCCAGCCCCTCACTGTACTGTGAGCAAAATGAGCTTTGTCTCAGCCAAACCCAGCACGTGTGGACTTGGGCTGATAGTCTCCAGGGAATGGCTCTGGGGCACAAATTCTGGTTCCTGGCTGAATCCCAGGGAGTGGAGATGTTCAGCTATGGGGAAAAGAAGGCAGCAGGTGTGTACTCACCCAGGTGAGCCATTCATGTGTCATTTGTGTCACTGGTGTTCAGCACTGGAGTTTTAAAATTCCAGAACTCAAGTCCAGCTCTTGATATTTGTGGTTTGCTCAGCATGGAAGTTTGGGCTTAAAAAATCAGATCTTTGTTTAGAAACAGAGAATGAGCAAGCTCCCAACAGTGCCACTGCTGCTGGCTCCCTGCATTCCTGCTTGTTCAGAACTGCCCATCAGCCCAGCATTATCCCTGTGCCTCTGCTGCTTTTCAGGCTGGAGTGATGGTGCCCTTGAGCTGCTGAGAGCCTTGCTGCCTCTGGGTTTGATTGATTGGGATGGGGCAGCACTGCTTCCCTGCAGGGCTTGAGTTCCATGAGTTTGTGTGGCTGTTTCAGAAGTACCAGCAGCTTGATGCTTGCTGCAAGTGGTGCCCTCATGGGAGTTGTGAAAACTCATAAGGAAAGTGCTGTGTAGGCAACAGAGTTGTCTTCTCCAAAGCAAGATGAAGGGGCAGAATCTGAGAGGATGCCATGCATGATGGGCTCATCCATCTGCTGGTCACTTATATTTCAGATAAATATCCCAAGAAATCTGCTTTCCCTCATAAACAGATGTTTCCTCGTTGGCACAGCACAGATGTAGGAAGTGTTTTTTACAACTAGAGGACTTAGGGACACAACTTTTAGCTGGTGTGAAATTGAGAGCAAGGAGCAGTGCCAAATTCTCTTGCTCCAGTGGGGATTCTAATCCAGTAGGTCCAGTGTTAGACATTAAATACCATGGAATTCTTTCTTTTTCTTGCTGTACAAAGACCATTAAAACTTTAATTTAAAAGGAAATGACACTTTAAATTATTTTGGTTTTAACAATAAAGGATTAGGGAATACAATTTGAAATTTACAAATCCAAGTATATTTTCAGATTTCACAATGAGATGTTTTACTTATGCACCAACACAAGAATTACAAGGCTCACCTCATAATTCAGGTATTGAGACTTCCAAGCCTCTGAGGATCAGACAGACAAAATAAATCTTCCAGCATAGTTTGAAATAACCACAACTAATTAGAAAATTCTCATAAGTTCTAAATGTTATTAGACCTTTACAGTAGTTTATCCCAAATTAGAGCTGAGTCTGTGATTCATTGAGCACATGAAATAAACTCTTACTTTCAGGCTCAGCATAACACTTCATCCTGCTGCTTTTGTTTCCCTTTGCATGGACAGAGGCAGTTTGAAAGGCAAACACAGCACTCAGCATCAGCTCTGCTTAGCAGGGGACTGAACTTGGACCTCAACTCTATCTTAGACTGTCTTATAGTGGATCCTGTAGAATGCAGGGTTGCTTGTTCTTCCATTTAGGTAAATTCTCATTTTCAGTGGCATGCAGGAAGCCTGATAGGAGCAGGAACATGCTGCAGTTAATTTGTATGATTTGATACACAGGTTTTCATGAGGTTCAGACAAGCTGCAGGAGGCCAGGCTGCATTGGTGAGAATCAGTGTACTTGAGCTGATAAGATGAGCAGTAACATTTCTCCACAGTGCACCGAAGAGGATGCTATCAGTGCAGCACTGCCATTATAGCAGCTTGAGTGCTCCCTGCTGCTGAGGGGCTTTTTTCCCCTTACCTCTCCTATTCCCAGGATGACAGCAGCAGCCACATTCAAAAGCTCTTATCTGCAGTCTGCAGATGGGGAAGAGGAGCGTGTGGTATGCTAAGGGTGAAATTTTCAGCAGAGATTAGGAAGTTACTTAGGTGCCTAACTCCTGTTTTCAGGAGTGATACAGGGCCTTTTTAAAGCAGCTGTTCTGTTCACAAGAAACTAATCTACTTAGTTACTGCAGGAAACATGCAGCTTTATATTAATCACACAACAAAGAGGATGAAGGGAAAGTTCCACAGAGCGGGCAGGAAACAAGAGACAGGGAAGAAAGCAGCTCTATCCCTTATCTCTTTGGGCAACTGGCTGACTCCCTGTTGACCCCTGTCTTATTCCTAGTTTGTGAAGAAAAATATATTCATGAAGTTTTTTTTTTTTTTTTTTTTTTAAATTTCAGATGGCAAGAGCTGCTTTCTTTTGCATTACTTTTGCATTTACTCTCTGGGTCTCTCAGTTCTGTAGCTTCTCCCAGTGTCTGGTGTTGCAAGAAGGCTGAAATCCTCCTGACTTCCTTCAGAACATCATTAGTAAAAGTAAGGGACTCTTGAACTTCATGTCACTTCATAAGCAAACTCTGTCCTGATGTTTCCTTAGAGTTCAAACATGAGTGCAGCGCTCTTTGAATAACAAGGATCCAGTTTCCCCCAGAATGATACAGTCTGCTGGAGAGGGAGGATAGCTCATGAAACAGCTGCTGCAGGTCAGGTTCTTTGGCTTAACTCTTTCTTTGGAGTGATATACACAAACTGATTTTGAAAAGCTTCTTTTACAATTCTGTCACCATCTTGGCTTAAGATTAAATCTGAATGAGTTCTTGACATCCTTGCCACTCAAAACTGGTGAAGGTCTGGTCTTGTCAGAGCTCATGGAGTTAGACATCATCTAAAAAAGGAATTGTCTTGTCCAGAGTGTTTGTAGCTATTTATTCACCTCACTCATAAAAAATGTGGGATCTGGATGGAACAGGGATATTTGATAATATTTTGCTCCATTATTTCAGGGGAGCTTTAGAGTCTGGGTATTACCCGTGGCTGAGCCTCCAGAAGAGCTTACTTAAAAAAGATTTGTCTGAGCTCTCTGTTGGAGATTGGTTGCTTGTCAAGTCCTTTCTATGTCCTCCTAAGCCCCAGGAACTGCAGCTCCCACTAATACAGACATGCAGAGTCTATCTCCTGGCAAAATTCGGGCATTCATGAGAACAAAGGGTCACCAGGATTAAACACTGCCATATCTAACACTGGACATGCTGCTTTCTCCAGCTCTGTACACTTATCAGCTTGTCTTTCACACACACAAAGCCGTGTGGCTGGAGTGCAGATAACCCATCTTGTCTGGAGAGTTAAGGATGACTGTGGTGCCCCACAGCCCCCGGTGGTGTCACTTAATCAGTGAGTCAGTCCTGAATTTACAAATTCCTCTCAATTCATCCACCTATTGCTTTCCAGTGTAGCCTAATCACACAGCARCTGAAGCTTCTGTGCCTGTATCCATCATCCCTCTGCTGCAGGCAAGAGCCAACCTTACACCCCTTTAGCATCTGCCATGCATCAACTCCTCTGTGTGTTTCAGCTTTGAAACCAAAAATGCTCAGAGCTTTTTTTCACCTTTAGGGCCTTGAGTTCATACCCTTTAGCTTGAAATATTCTTTGATGTGTATTTTAGCATTTTCTGGCTAAATACCCTTGCTTGAGGCATTTAGTTATATTTGATGCTGAGACATTTTAATTTAAATAACTGATTAGATGTTAACTCTCCTGTGACAGAAGCACACATTAGGAACCAGGGCCTGTTCCATTATGCTTCTGCATTTTCATTCCTTTGAGCTGTTCTTGCTATGTGGGTGCAAATCTTAAGTCATTCAGTGCTTCCAGTGTTGCTGTTAATCATTCTGCTTTAAGGCCTCTGCAGCACTTCTAATTCTGTTTACAGATGCAAAGAGGTGCCTGAGCTCTTACCTTCTGCTACTGAAAAAAGTGTTACAGGAAGATAAGGAAGTCTTAAAACTCAAACATGTATGTCAGCTTTTAAAAATCTGACCCCAAGAGCTTGTGGCCCACCAAAGAGCACCCTATGCTTCCAAAAAATGTGACAGCATATACATTTTGTGGCAATAAAAGGCTGGAACTTCACATTTGGAAATATGTGAAAATCCCAAGTATGATGTTTGGAGATGAACTTGGAACGAAATAAATCTCCATTCAGAAATGTGCTCCCCACCATATCTAAATATTAAACTGTTGGATGATAAATGTGCTTTGTTAAAAGGTTATTGCAGCATTCAGTAATTGAGCTTTTTGTCTTTTTTTTTTTCCTCCAAACGTGAATAACTGCCTACATTAACAGACAGTTTTGCATGCATGGTTCTGATAGGATTTCCTGCAAAAATCCCTGAGGAAATATTTGACTGACCAGACAGATTGCTTTCCAGGGATGTGATGTGCTGTCAGTCTCCCGAGGAACAAGACTTTTGACTGATAGCTAGAGGACAGTCATACTGTCAAATGTTTGTCACATGAAAAAGGATAAGGGGAAGGGTTGCAAAAATGATCCAAAGTAGAATCTAAGAGCTGGTGTCGAGTTTGTGGAGAGACAAAAGCAAAACAAAGTCATATTTCTTTCCTGATAAAGTAATGTTATTTCATTGTTTGTTAATTTTCTTTCACTCATCATGTGGCTTCTTTAAAATGTGATAAAAGATGGTAGTTTCAGAAGTTTACAGAAGTTTAGTTTAGCATCCAATATTGTGTTTAAAAAAGTTATTTGCCTGTATGTAAAATGTGCGGAATACATTAAAACTGAAAAGTATATGTATTCCAAATGTTGCCATACTTCTTTAAAATGATTTATAGACAGCTTTGCCAGTTACATTTTTCTTCTTTCCCTTTTTAAATAGCAATAGCAACGGCAAAAAAAACAAACAAAACTAAAAACTCTTATTCTGAATAGACAGGCATCGTTTACTCGTGCCATGTAATTTTATTTTTTTTTTTCTGTGTGATTTTTCCTAGAGGAGGCACATACAAAGTAGCAGTGAGGCTTTACTGTGATTTTGTGAGCAAGTGACAGCAAGAAAAGCTCAGTTTTGGGACTTGTATCCCAGCTCACAGAGGAGGAAACCTGAAACTTGAAAAGAAGGACTGAACATCATTTGGGTTTGTGCAGAGGCTTTTTAATGGCAGATTCAAATGGTCAGTTCAATGAAATTTGTAACCCCAGCATGAGTATTCCTAGTCCATCTGAAATTCTGCTGGCACACTCAAGTTAAGGAAGAAAAACCCAGTAGATTAGTAACAATATTTTAACAAATATTAGTCATTTAGGGGGTCCTAGTTTTCTATTTGATTTCTCACAACAGTGTCTAAGAAGAAAGGAATTAATTAATGAATTAAAGTGCTTTAACATTATTTATTTTAAAGATTCATACCAAAATCCCAAAAATATGTGTGAGTGTCAGAAACCAAACATTTCTGAGGCAATTTTTTAGTTATCACATCTATATCCCACCAATGGACTTGCCAGGCACCTGTGAAACTGTTGTATAATATTTGCACAAATCCTTTGACTTCAATGAAAGTTTTCCTCATTTCCTCATAAGAATGCTCAAAACAGCAGAGTTACAAACCTAAAACAGTTCTTTGAGGCTCCTACCTCAGCTGAAAAATTCAGGAGATTTCTGGTGGAATGCAAATTAATCAGAGAGCACTCTCTGCTCTCTAGGAGAAGAAAAAACTAAATTCTGAAATGCCAGGAAGAATCTTGCCCTCGGGCTTGCTTCCTGCCATATTTGATTTCTTGTTGTTTCAGATAAACTTAGAATTAAGTATTTAAGTTATTGGATGTCCATAAAAGGTAATCCTTTTGAATGTATTTGATATTTGTAGGATTTTTTTATGTGGTTTGATTTTTTTTTTCTTTGTTCTTTAGCACTGCTGATATGCCTTGTGCATTGCTCTGGGCACTCTAATCCCCACAATGGAAATGACAATTTCTGATGTCAGTAATTGCATTCTTCAGTATCAAGTGCAATGATCTCTGGAAATATTTCTGTTTAAATACCAACGACTACTCTAAAATGTCAAAATTTTAATTAATTCCTGTTTAGACAACTCATGCCAAGTGTACACAAGGTGGATCTTTGAAGGTCCATTCCCAACCCCAAGGAATTCTGCAGGAGGCTTTTCAAAGAGGGTGAGATCCAGTTCCAGAACATTCAGCGCTTTCTCTGCTTTTCTAATTCAGGTAATGTTTTCATGTGGCTGTGATGCCTTGACAAGCTGACCTGGAACAGAGGCTGGGCGGAGTTAAAGGAATAAAGTAGATATTTATTTTAAAAGTCTTCAGAGGATACACCTTGGGAGTACAAGAGTCTGGCTGAGGCTACACCCAGGGTGGATGGTGGGTCATGAGTTTTCACACTTTTATGAGTTTTAGGCCATTTTACATATTTGGTTTAATTGTCCAATTAACAGCTTCATGTTATAAAGTCCCATCCTCCCAGTTTGCTCTGCTCCGTTCACTGTTGTTTGCACTTCTTGAGCCTGAAGCTGTAACAGTGTCCTTGGTTCCKGTGCTGGAAAAGGATTGTTTTGTCTAACTAAACTGTGAGAACTTGATAACACTTTATAGGAAATTCAGAGTTATATATTAATGCAGTACAGAATCTGGAAAATGTGAAAGCTAAAACTTAAGGCATCAGCTGTGATTTTCAAATCCAGTGGATAAAAATTAAAAACTATGAGGGACTTATTTGTGCACTTGGAGGAACTCAACACTGTGCAATTGTTTGGAAGTTTGGATTGCCTATTCATGGCAAATAGCACCTGTGCTCAATTACACTCCATCCATCAGGAGGTAAGGCTTTCAGAAGTAATGAAGGCATCTAAGAGATGGTTTGCACTAGAGAGTAATGATTTCTCAAAAAGGCAGACAATTGGGTTGATTCACAGGTACTGCAGAAGGGAAAATGTTCCAGATGAAATGGAAATTATTTCATGAAACATCTCAGGATTTCACAGAAAGAAGGGGAGTATTATTACCAATCATCCTCTATGAAATGAGTTTGGTAACACACCATCATCTAAAAAGGAAAAGTGAAAGGTTGCTAAATTGCTTATTTAGATTTTACTAATGAGAATGGAGGGAGTTGATGAGTGTTGAATCATTCCTTGGCAGTTTTTAAACAAAGATTATCATTCATTCTCTTTCTTGAACTGACAGATGATGTTTCGTGTTGAAATGAAGCTTCATGACTTTTGATCAAGCCTGCTGAAAATAGCATTCTGCTGCCTAAACTGCATGTTCTCTTATAATACACTGCATAAAGAGTCATGGGATGATAATTTGGGATGCTCTGCACTCCTCTGCCTTTCTGAGGGATTTGAGGCTTTTTGTTTGGAGTGTACGTGCCACGACATAGCTACTTCATATTACCCAACAATGAGCTTAAACTCTTCAAAACAAAAATATTTCTATTTAGTATTCTTTTGTTTACTTAACACTGTCTTGAGAAAATATGTGGTACATGTCTATGCTGAGTTTGGTGTACCATGTTAAAATCAGGCAGCTGCCTTGCCAGGTATTACCTGACCAATCTTTGTCAATGATAATCACCTCAGAGGTGTTGATTACAGAGAAAGGGACCTCCCAGGACATCCCCTGGCAGTACATTCACACTTTGGGATGCTGCCAAGGGAAATCAAGGCTCTTGTGGGGAAATGGCAGAGTTTCAACACCTCTCACCAGTGCCAGAACAAATTGATGTCCTTTGTAGAGGTGTGTTCCAAATATAGCCATTAGTTCGCATTTTGGACAATACAGACTAAATTCTTAGTTAAAAATTTCCACTTGGAATGGCAATCTTTGGAGCAACTTGTCAAAAAATCAACATTCTGTTTCAGCAATCCATATTGAATTTGTGTGGCCTCTTCCACCTCCCAAAAGCAGTTCAGTAGAAAACTAAATTTTCTAATGTGGCACAGCATCTGAGACAGGATGAAGGTGATATTCCCTCCAGAGCTGGGAAGTAGGTGAATTTCTCCTGCCCTCAGCTCCATCATCACTTGTTCCTTCCTTGTGGCTCCTTTTTTTAACGTGAAATTTGCACTCTCCACATAATAATAACCAATGCAAGGAACTGCTTAAACTCCTTCCCTCACTTCCTCCATAACTGAGATTTCTGGTGGCTGGATTTCAGACTGGAAGGAGCATCTAGTTATCACTAAAAATCTCAGAGGTGCTATAGATGCAATCTTAGGAAAAGAATACATTCCTTTTCATGTGTTCTGCATGTCCATATGTGACCGTGGAAAGATTACAAGAATTTAGAATTGAAGAGAAGTTTTCCCGCAAGGAGAACAGAGTTGCAACGCACAAGCTTGGAAATGGCTCTCAGGATTTTTGAAGCAGATTTTTTGGATGCACAGGATTATCTGGTGGGCTTTGTGTGTCTCATTGTTACTGACCAGAGAGGAAAGAAAATACTGAGGCTACTCATTCATTTATAGGAAATACAAGATAAACAGTCAGAAAAGTGCTTTGGTCACTAGTCAAAAGGACAAATGAGAAGGAAACAATTAGCTGGGTAATCAGATTGGGATACTTTGTTGGTGTTTCCTCGAGGAGTACATTGGAAATGCTAATTTAACATCAAGCATCCAAAGATAGTGTTAATTCGTATTACATCAGCAGGCACAGAATGAGAAAGCTGCCAATGACCTAAACTCAGAAGTGAAAGAAAGAGATTAAAATGTCTTAGAAAAACAATCAAATAGTAATTGGGAAAGGAAAAGCATAATCCATTGTCTAAATTCAAATAAGAGCTAACAGTTCTGTCCATTTACTCTGAGACTTAATCCAGTGTTTTCCATCACTAGTCTGAAAGCTTGTATAACATACAAGAATCCTAAAAGTTTCTCTGCCTTTTTTTTCTGTTTGTACTACTTTTCAGTATCTGAAATGGCAGACTTTTGACTTCAATTAAGATTTCTGAGCACAGATGTCCTAAAAATAATACATTAAAAAATTATCAGAGTGAAATAATTGATTGCCTTTGGATACCATCCTGTCTGTGCCACATTTAACAAATGAGCTGTCACCTGCTGAAATATTTTCATATATCCACTGGTAGATTTAGTAAGGCAAGATAAAAATCACTTTTCTAAAATAGAAGATACCTTTTTTTTCCCCTAACTGAAATATATAATCAAGTGTGCAAAATAGATGGGTGCAGTTTAAAAAACCCAACAGGTTGGATATGGCTCCCTGTCACATTGCTTGATCAATAATAGTTTTCACAGTGAAATTCCTACATCTTCTCAGCTGTTTCATCATCCCACCATATCCTATATCTTCTCTCTCTTGAAATACATGATGCATCAGAGGCTTTCCACAGTGACACTGATTCCTGCAAATCAGACACAATGTCTGATGCCCACAAACATACTGGGTATGATGGAAAGCCTTTTCCTTGAGAATTTATCAGGATGTTGAGAGTGGAAGAGTTAGCAGCAGGTCAGGTGTTCTATGTGGGATAGCTGCAGACCTGCATTCTCTGGAAGGTCCTGCATTGGGGCTGACAAACTCCTCATTCTGTGATTTTTCATTCTCACCTTAATGCAATGTTTTTCCAGAGCTCTTGGGTTAGTAGAACCCTGGTATATAACCTGATATATAACCCCACAGTATGAGCATTCCCAAAGGCATGGACAAGGACTTTTCTGGATGCTTTTCAGGGAAAAAGGTGTTTTGGGGTTTTTCTTAAATAACTGTTTAAAGAATGGCAAATTATTGCTAGAAATGCCAAAATATAAGATGTCCAAAAGAAATTTAGCAGAAAAATTTTAGAAAGAGACCCCTGTTCTGTGCTCGTGGATGGTCTGTCTGATCTTCCTTGCATTCAGTTAGAGCTAATTACTGGTGTCTCTTCATAATTCAGTTCAGCATTTTGCCTGTACTTCATTAACAAAAAGTCCTCATGGAGAACAATGTTTTTCATAAACACAATAAACTAAATCTTTATGTCATAACTAAATCTTTGTCAAGCAAATCACACTTATCCACCCTCTCCTCTTTTTGCACGAGTGTTTGCTTTGTAGTCCCATTTTTATTGCCCCCATACATTCCTGGCAGAGCCTTCTTCTCCTCATTTTGTTCTTCCCAAGCTGCAGCCTGCAGAAGCAAGTCCCAGACCATGCTCCCCAAACAGCCAGTAGGTAGATTACCTATTTTTCAAAGCTAGGTTATGAGAGGTATACATTCATTACTGCCCAATTTAGAAGCAAATTTTCTGGTTCCTCTGTTTAACTAGGTTTGCCCTAGGTCTAGGACTGCTCACTTTTTTTTTCTAAATATGAGTATTAATACTTTTTCTTCTTGTTTGGGAAAAAGAGGAAAAAAAGCATATGTCTTAGGAAACATTGGAAATGCCGCTCTGTGTTTTGTTGCCGTCTTTTGGAGTGATCGTGCTGAACTCCAGGTGAACTGGTGAGAGGAATCTATTTAAGTTCTTTTCCATGTACAACTTTTTTTTTTTTGTTTTGAGGGAAATGACATCCATTTGTCCAGAGAGATCTGTGTGGGCTCTTGTCAATGAGCACATTCTGGAGTCAGGAAAGGAGCCAGACAGGTATTTGTATCATTCCTAGGAACAACCTCACTGAGAGCTCTCATGTAAACACAGCTCCTGACAGTGTGCAATAGCAAAGACAGGAGAGCAGCAGGCTGCTGATTAATGAGCTGCAGAGTGCTGGGGATGCCTGGGAGTCTGCTGTACTTCTCTGGAAATGTAAGATAACCAGGTTTGCAGTGAGCAGCACACCTCTCACACCTTGTTGGGTGATCTCTGAACTGTCAGCAGTGTAGGCGGCAAACTACAGATTATAGGCACGGCTTCAGATGTACTTGGGCACGTATTTAAGGATGCAGGGGGGAAAAAATACAGCCAATGCCTTCCAAATAAATAGATTTGCCCTTTTTTGTGGAGCTCAGAGCAAAGACTTTCTGTATGCAGGGATCACATGGCTCATGGAAAAGCTGGAGCCAGTACAAGCACAAGTTGGCTAATCAGAAATATGACATTTGATTACAGGAAGAAATATAACCCAAATTGATAGAGCATTGAAGAGACTTATGGCTGTCACTTGAGATGGCTTTGCAGCAGTATATCAGGCAGAGATAATTGTATAATCTGAGGCTGAAAGCAGTAAACCCTCTCATTGCCCGTGCTGGCTGCCTTGGCCACATGGGAGATCCTCGCAGCAATTTGAGAATAAAGGCATTATATCAGCATCACTCAAGGAGATGAGAGCAGACATCTATTGCTCCTTTAAGCAGCTGTTGCATTCCATATCCATCAGAGGGTCTCTGGATGGATACGGGATGGATATGGCACTTCAGCTTGAAATTTAAATCTTTACATCAGGAAGTAGCCAGCTACTAGCTCTGCCTCTGGATGTCAGCTGTACAAAGGATGCAGGAGGAGATTTGCTAACAGTTAAATTTTTAAGCCCAAATCTTCATCTAAGAACAGCCTGTAACAGAGTGGCACAGTGTTTGTAAATACCACAGTGGGAATGCTTATTAATAGAGCACATTTGTTCAGCTGAGATTGGACACAGAAAACTATTAACTGTTATTTTGAATTAACTAGTATCTGTGCAAGATCTCCAGGCTGGTACAAAAGTAGAATTTAGTACATTTCCCAGGAACTGGACCAAAAAAGGAATTAATAAAGCAGGACATCATTAAGTAGACTCTAGCTTCAACTCATAAAAGACCATTAGAACAGACTAATCTAATTTTCTTCATAATAGAAAACATAGAACTTACAAGAAATAATTTTAATGGAAAGATACTTTTATAGAATCCACTGCTGCTGGTTATTTGTTTGAATGATTGATTTCCTTCGACATTTAAGAATATTGCACTCTATTTCTAGTCTAAATCATATTTCAATTTTCAGCACAGCTTCTTTCAGATTAAGTAATCACTTTTACAAGATTTTTTTTTTAATAAGAAAGTATACTTAATTTTAATAATCTCATCTTTTAACAGGGAATTTTGACCCCACTATAGTGTTATAAGCATTTATATCTCTTCATTAATTCCATAGCTCTGCTCTGTACCAGCTGCATTTTCCTGAAACACACTGAAGGGTGTGACAAGGATCTTGCCAATGGTTGTAAAAGAACCAAGACAAAAGCAGCTGCATTCTCTGAAGCTGAGAGCTACTTTAAAGTTAGAAAACAGTCAGAAGAAATTATCTATGTTTGCAATGAAATGCTAGAATGATTGCTATTTTAACATATTTCTGCTTGATTAAAAATTAATAGCAAACTTTCTGATGATGGCAAGTATCAAAACTGAGGATGGCACAGACCATTGTTCTACCATCTGACATTGCCAAGCAAGGAGCAGCTGAAATTCAATATTGATCAATAAAAAGCCATGCACACAGGGGAAAGCAAACAAACAAACAAAAAAAATCTTTGTGTATATATCATGGTAGTTCTAAATATGCCATTGTTGAAAGAGAATTATAAGCTTATCTGTAGTTTCCTGCAAATGTTAGCTTGGTGTTAGTTGGGCAGGAAAGGGAAGGTGTTAGGAAATACTGAAAAAGAAGAGTTGAAGCATCACTATACAGCTCCATACGGCTTTGAGGATCTGACATTTCAATATATTCTACAAGCCTCCTCACCTCACTTCAGAAAAGGATATAATAACCTAGAAGAACAGAGAGAATAGTAATTTAGTGGTACAGAATACCTTCTGTATGCAGAGGAAGTGAAATAATGAAGACTCTACAGTTTAGGAATTAAATGAGTGCACATGGTTATTATAGAAGATACAGGGCAAGTCCCTTATCTATTTGCTGTTTGAAGTTTAGTCATTAATCATTCAGTAGCCTTCTCCAGTGAGTGTTCTTATCACCCACTCTTGCCTTTTGCACTGCTCAAACCCAAGCTGTGTTGTTTGTTTACAGGTTTTTTTAAAATGTCAAATTAACTAGAAGGAATACAGAGAGCTCACACTGTGGTCTGGGCTTTTTAAAAAATATATATTTCAGCATTATTTTTGTATTAAATTGTGTTAGGAAAGCAAAGAGTATCTTGTGTACAGCTGTGCCTCTTGTCTCTGCTCTGCCTTTGTACTATTGCCTGTTTTGGATGACTTTACTGGACTATGAATAGGAAAGATCTTAAGTTGGTTTGTGTTGTCCCTGTGTATTTAAATTCAAATTGTATGTATTTCTGCAGGTCCCACATGTTCCCTCACTAGTACATTGAGCCTTGTGGGGAAAATTATTTTGCTGCCCATTGAGTTGTAACTCACACCTTTCAGGTGTACTGGACTACAGCAGGACACGCCTCTACTAAGTTTTTGGTTTTTCCTCTACCTATATTAATATTTATTACTCATGTACTTCAAGATCGTGTGTCCTGTGGGGTATTAGATCTGTTTATTTCAGCTTTAAAATTCTACCTATTGGGTGGGAGAAATTATTGCATTTATGATAAGAGAGCAAACATTTTTTTTACAGCATTAAGTTCTCTATCAGTTTTCAAAGACATGGAGAAAGATGCAGAAGGGCAAATAAAATCTGTCATGCTAATGGGACTGCCTGCCACTTCTTTGGAAGTTAAGTGGAACTTTTCACGTGGGCTTTACCAAAATGCTGATGGGGAAAAAAATGGTAGGGAATGAAAACTTGTTCTTCACCAGTCTGCAGACAGTGAAATTAATGAATTCTCCCTGGCTGACATGAGTGAAGACCCAACCTAATTTAAGGGCCTGTCCAAAAAAATTCTTGAGTCATAAAAGCAATAAATTGGTGCTGACTCATAAAGAGTGTTCTTCTACCAAAGAAAAAAAAGAAAAAAAAAAAAAAAANTTTGGTACTTATAGTTTCAAAGTATCTCAAAGATTACATCAGACTGCATTGCTCTTTCCCATTCTAAAACTTCAGTGTCTCCTAAGGACTCTGCTTAAGCTCAAGTTTCTGTTTGATGAAGTGTCCAAGAGTTCAGAGGCATGATACTGTCTGTGAAAACTTACCAAAAAAAAGTTCAGCGTTGCCCTTTGCCCACAATATACTTCCCACTGATAGCAGTGAGAATTGTTCTTATGTGTGAATATCTGAGTGCCTGTTTATTGCTGACAGATGAGTATTCATAACCTCAGAGCTCCCCAGCTGGAGCTGGGGTTACTGTCTGGAGCACTTCATTTTAATGACTACACGTCTTCATAACTGAGTTTGGGACTGCGAGCACTTTACTGTGTTGGAACAGATTGGCATCAGTGCTTTTGAAAATTTCAGGAATACTGAATAGCAAAGGCAGAGAGGAAAAAAAAAGCCAGTTTTTAGAGGGCAATCCTTTGATCCTCCTGCATCCCCATATGCAATCAGCCAAGGCAGGGGAGGCTGGCTCAGCGCTGGGGTCAGAGCTGCTCTGAGCTGGATGCAGCGCCTGACGGATGCTGTCAGGGATGACAGAGCTCCCTGAAATCCCAGCTTTGGCTGGAACACTCAGTGGGGAGCTGCAGTAGGCTGGCAGAGCCTCGTCCCTGCCAGGGGCAGGGAGGTTTTGTCTGCTCACTTCAGTGTGACAGACAGCCACGGTGCCACGGGGCCCTTTCCGCAGCAGGAGCTGCACGGAGCTAATGTGGGGATGGATTCACTGCTCTGACCTGCAAACACACAGCCAGGAAAGCTCTGCCCAAAAAATGCACAGCTTGCTGGGGTGCAGAGAAAATGTTTGAATATTCATCAAGCATGCCTAGGATTTTATGTTATTAATTGAGATCTTTGGGATTTTTTTTACCTTATGTTTCTCCTATAAGTCCCATGCTTAATTTAGATGGAATATGGCATATATTATGGAAAGAAAGTCTTTCTAAAACCCAGCCTGGCCTTTTATCTGTGGTAGGAAAGTCAGTGACTGGAAACACTTGAGCTCCTGACTGATTCCTAGCTGTTTGCAGAGTAGGGGATCATAAAATGTGACCTCATTTTCATGTAGCATGATGTATGCATTCTGTAAAGCTGGTAAAAATAACCCCAAAACATCAATCCCTATTGAAATATCTATCCAGAACTTTGACTTTCACATCACAAATGCTGTTTAAAAGTTAACTTTTCAATTATCTAGTTAAGGCAACTATAAGTGATGCCCAGAAGTAGTGACCACAGTACAATAGGAAAAAGTTTGCTTTTTCAGTTCTAAAATAATCCCATTTCAAAACCAATTGTTTTAAAATCAATTACTGAATGCTATATGCCGTGTTCCCTTGTCTCTCCTCCAGAAAGGACAGTGATGCTACTGAAATTCAAAATGAATGAACCCAAAAGAAACTGGATGTTAGTAGTCTCTGCTTAATACTGCCAGTATTAATATTTTGTGAGATTCTTCCTGGGGTCACAGAGGAGAAGTACACACATGAAAAAAAAACAAACCAAACTAACCAACCAAACAAACAAAAAAAGTGGTTAATTGAATCGGTTTTAAATGGGAAGAATCCATAATACCAGGACCCCAAGATCTGAGTAGAAGCTCTTCTTTAGGGCCAGTCATTCAAAACTTTCCTTTGAGAACCCTCCCAACCATTTGTCAAATGATTTCAAGTTTCCTGGTCCAAAGCACTTATGGCAGTGCATGCATGTATACATTTATTAAAATGTGTATATCCATTTCATTCTTGCCAACTTCTGCCTTATTAACAAAATCCCGTTCTCAGTATGCTGAAAAAATGACCTTTATACAATTCAAGGATTCATAAAACAGATGGTGGAGACATTAAAAAAAAGGAAAAAGGGGGGAAAAAAAGCCAAAAAGTGAAATCCCAGCGTGTCCAGCCGCAAGGACCAG
This sequence comes from Turdus rufiventris, assembly GCA_013186435.1. Classification (NCBI taxonomy): domain Eukaryota; kingdom Metazoa; phylum Chordata; class Aves; order Passeriformes; family Turdidae; genus Turdus; species Turdus rufiventris. Next base: position 904,299 of record PYHW01009817.1, on the reverse strand, counting down.
AGCATACATATCAAAATAATCCTGGAAATCTGGCTGGGGTAGCAAAACCATATGGGCTTAGCTGTGCTTCAGCTCAAGGGTACCATGTAACTTATTAACATCTCCTCTTCTGCTGCTGGTAAATACTGTGCAAAAATCTGTCTGATGGGGATGAGGAGATTCTTCACATTAGGGAACCACAATCAGGATCCATAGGATTTGTGCTGTTAGCAGGATTCAGGATCCATAGGATTTGTGCTGTTTGCAGGATTCAGGATCCATAGGATTTGTGCTGTTAGGAAGATTCAGGATCCATAGGATTTGTGCTGTTTTCAGGATTTAGGATCCATAGGATTTGTGCTGTTTGCAGGATTCAGGATCCATAGGATTTGTGCTGTTTGCAGGATTCAGGATCCATAGGATTTGTGC
>PYHW01009817.1:883289-894493 GCA_013186435.1 Turdus rufiventris | reverse complement strand
TGTGCTTTCCCTGGGGAACTGGCTTGAGGCATGGAGATGTTGGAGCCTCTGCCAGCAGGGCAGTTAATTAGATTGTGTGGTTTCTTTGAAACAGCCTCATCTTGAGGATCTCTAGCTCATTCACGTGGCTGGAAATTCCCTTTCAAAAACAAACAGAAGGGTTTCTTGGACTTAAAGGAAATCTTGCTATGCTTCTTTCCTATGAAGAAGTCCAAACTGGCACTGTATTTTTCACTTTAAATGTGTGCATTTAAAGCAAACTTCTCCCCATTTGCTTAGCACATTATCATAAAAGATACCAAGAAGTTCAACTAGTTTAGTAATTTTTCTCCCCTTTTAAAATTTTCTTCCCACTGAAATGCTCTTAGTGCTGCTCATAGTCAGGAGCTGAACCATTTGCGGTGTGTTTCCTCAGGATGGCACAATCAGGGTAACAGTCAGACACTGGTGGCACTCAGGAATTTCTTCTGGCAAACCAGAGATGTGTCTGTGTGGAATCATTCAGCTGATGGTGCCTCCAGCATTTCCTTTGGAAAACTCCTATATACCTGCTTTACTTAAAAATCCTGCCAGGAGTTTGAATGTTGGGGTTTCATAACATTTGGGAAGGTCAGATGGAAGCATCATCGCCTCTTGCTGTAGTTTTTTCACAGCACCAGGGTTTTTATTCATGTAATTGTAATGTTTTGTTCTTAGTCTTGTGCTGTGACTGTCACCCTGCACTGGTGAATTTATAAAGAGATAATGTCATTTCAGGTTTGAAGAAGTTTTATGGGACAGATGAACTAATAACTTTGGGGGGTTGACTAAGTGGGGTAAAGAGGTTTTTGGAATTTAGCAGTGTAGCAGTTGCATCAAACATAATTCTGCAGTTTTCTGTGTCTTTACCACGAAAAAGCCTGTTAGTCTGTCTGGAACACAGCTACACGATAAAGTATGGTTTAAAAAGGAGAAGCAAAAAGCCCAGGAAAAATGCAGCATGTCCAATACATGATTAAATACTTCCTGATTTAAACTTTGGCTTACTGTCAAAGTTAATTTAGAAAATCTTTCTTTGAGGAATATATTTTCCTTTTACTGCACATTTATGATCTTTGAGCAGGATTAACTTGCTGTGTATTCTTTTCATGGCAACGATTTACATATTTTATTTATGCCCAGTTGGGGGATCTGAGATCAAAGCATATCTTCCATGCATTTTGTTTTCTTTAAGTAGAGTTTGCCTAGACCAGCTACTAGATTTGCAAGAGGAATTTTCACAGCAAACCTGATTTATCTTTCTTGATTTTTTCACATTTCTGCAATTCACAAGGTACACTAGGTGTAACTATTTTTTGAAAAGTAGTTCTGCATTAGAACAAAAAGTTATACTTGGAGAGTACTTCTGCAAACAAACAGAAAACACTTTTCCAAGCTATTTATTTTTCCATCATGACAGGAAATATGACAGACAAACATACTGCAGCACAACTTTTCCATGGCTTTGCATAAAAAATGCATAAATACAGCTGACACAAGTGATTCCTTGCCTACCTGCTTGGAAAGGCTTTTGGCGTTGTTAAACTTTGATAGTGTTAAACTTTCCAAGTGCTTTTTTGTAGGTTCTTCCAGTGTTGTGGCACAGTGATGATGAGCACATTAATGAAAGTACTCAGTCTAAAAACATAGGGTGTACAGAAGGCAGAAACATCATTATTGTCATATGTATCTGGTTTTGGTTTTTTTGGGTTTTTTTTATTTTTTCTTTTTTTTTGAAAGCGAGTTGTTTAGGGAATATATCAAATTATAATTTTTCTCTGAAGTTTCCCAGCATGCTCACTAAGATAACAGCACAACTTCAAGTGCAGTTTGACTTCTTGACAGAAAAATCAAACTCGCTGCTGAAGACCATTTCTTTCTTCAAAAATTGCATACATGAATCATTAGCACCTTTAACAAGATGGAAGATCTCCAAGTCTGGTTTGGTCAATAACTCTCAGCTTCCAACAGGGAGCTGCAGTAATTTCGTTCAGGGTTTTGGCACGTGTCTCCCAAAACTGATGAGCTTGTTCACAGGCACTCACTTTACAGTGAGACATATGGCGTGCTTTGTGTTTGTGAGTTCCTTTGATATTGTCTCTGGCACAACTTAATGTTCTTTCAGTTTTGTTTGGAGAAGAGGGGAATTTCTTAGTTCAAGTGCACCAAGTGCATTTTAGGGAATTTTTGTCTAAGAAGGCAGTAATGGAGATTACAAGGTGCAGTTTTTTTGGCTCTTTTAATGGATGGTTACATTTTTGGGGTACTTCCAGTGAAGAATCTAAGTAATAAATGTATGTATTTAAACAGATCCATCCATTTTATGTACAGCATGCTGCAGAATACTTGCAGGAGATCTTTCAGCTCCTCTTTGGGATTGAGGTTCTATTTTCTCAGCTTGGCTCCTTGCAATAGTTCCATTCCTTACTCATACCTTGAAATGCTGAGGTTCCTATGAAGGAAGCAGCCCATTGCTGCATTTCTTGTAACCCTGTTGTGCAGCTCTGAAACTGCAGGTCAGCAGTTAACACCTTCCGTGTGATAGTACAGTTGTCCTTATTTCCTTGTGTTATGATATATTCCATATATTTTCATTTCCCTCCATGTTCTCTGGTCAGGCAGCTCTGGAATTCTTTACAGTAGTCCCAGAACTTCCTCCTGGAAAGTATTAAATTTGTTGAGGACTTTAATTTTTTTGGGGGAAGAAGGGGCAGAATTGAATTGTTTTGAGAAAAAGCCAGTGAAGAGACTTCCCTTGTGAAGTGGTGACTAGCCCAGCACTCCAGGAGATCTAAAATTTTGGGAAAAAAAAAAAGCAAAAAAAAAAAAAAAAAGCTGCTCTACTGAGGGAGAGTTTGTTTTACAATTTTCACTTGGCTGTGTTTTCTCTTTGCCAAAAGAAAATGTCACAAAGGGTGAACTGTATCGTTACCCTTATATAAAAAACTTCCTTTAAAAAAAAAGCAAAACAGCAGGTGGCAATTGCCCTGCTTCTGTGTTGTCATTGCAGTGATCAGGCAGCAATAAAATCCTTCTCCTGTAATCTTTATTGTCATCTGCTGATGGGAAGCTCCTGTTGGTTCAAGCTGCTAAACTTCCCTTTTAATAGGAGCCTGCAGCCTTTTAGACCCAAGTTAAGGGCTATGTAAACAAAAGAAAAATTGGGGAAGAATAATAGAAAACTCAATATATTGGGACTTGCCTACATTTTTAGTAAAATCTGACTTTTGAACAAGGAAATACCTTTTTTAAAAATAAATGTAATTTAATGCCTTTGTGAATGTTAAATATAACATAAAGAAAAGAGAATCTTTAGGGGCAAATATAATACAATGTTCTTCTACAGGCCTTGTATGAAAGCTATTGACCTTTCAGTCTATGAAATCACATTACCTGTACTCCCTTTGTACTGTCCTACAAAGTGTGCAGCAGGAGATTAGACATGCAGGTGATCCTGTGACTGATGGATCTATCACCAGTTCTGTGAGTAGTAAGGACATTTCCCCATTATACAATTTTTGGCTTGTGTCCTGCAGTTTAAAACCTGAAACACAAGAGCCCCTGGGAGCAGGGCTGATTGGGCTGAGAGGCTCCAGGTCAACACAGGAGTTCTGAAATAAGTGACAGTGGAATGATGATGAGGAGCTGACCAGCTTAGGGAGGGGTGGAAGCAGAGTGGGGGGTTTTGTGCAGTGTAGGACTGTAAACAGCTTCTGAAAATATTTCTGTGTCTTGGACTGTTTGGAGGGTGGTTGTTGGAATTTGCTTGTTGTTATTATCACATTATATACATTATATATACATTATATATACATTCTATGTAATCATGGGATGGGGCTGCAGGTGCAGCGGTCTTGGAGCTTTTATTCCATCATTGTCTTCAGCCTGATTTTTTAAAGTGAGACAGGGGAGATGGTGAAAGCCCTGGCCAGGACAGCAACAGCCAAAATTCTCATTGTTAGAAAGTCTTTTAACAACATTTTAGCCCATAGCACAATGTTAAAAGCTGACAAGTGTTTGCTGAAGCCAATTAAAGCTGCAGGTACATCTTGCTTTGAACAATGCTGGCTTGTAATAGCTTAAAACAATGGATAAGCTTCATTATTAAGCTTATGTATTTCTACTGTCTTGCTTAACACTTTCCTGAGGCCCATCTGTACCCAGTTCATAGCCCTATTGTATCTTGTCCTTGCATCTTCAGCATTCTTACACTTCCCCATGCTGAGATTTGCTTTCTGAGAGTTCTCTCCCTTTTCTGTTTCCCCCAGGTGATGAGCTGAGTCAGTTCCTGGGAAGCATTCCCTGGAGTGCAGTACAGCTCCAGGCAGGTGGGACATGCTGGCAGGGGTGTTCCCTTCCCAAATGTTGGCAGCTGACTGGGAGCCCACAGGAGGGTCAATAGTGCATCCCAGCTGTCAGTGTGGTCCCCAGTTCCTTGTGCTCCTGAGCACCCTTTGCTCAGAGGTCACTGCTGTGTGAAATGCTTCCTCCAGGTTATGGCCAAAAACTGATTAAAAACTCATAAGAGACTGGTGAAGACAGGTCTTGCGTGTCTTTATTAGCATAAAAATTGATAGCAAATGAGACTGTCACTTCCAGCTAGTTTGAAAAATCTCTGCTTACTGGGCCATCAGCCAGGGGCTCTTGAATTTCGGAATAATTTTGCAACTTGATGTACAATAGACCCTGTGCTAATATGTGCTGCTAGACTGCTTCTCTAATGAAAAGAGAGTGCCTTTCCCTAGCTGGTACCTCGTTCTGGTGAGAGCTGCATTGTGCAATCACAGCCCAGGAGACATTTCAGGTGCTGAAAAATCCCTAGAAATACAGAATTTAGGATTGGGATTCTTTTTTTCTTGTTGGGTATTGCTGTTTTTGTTTTACTTTTCAATAATGCCTTCAGTTTATGCAGACTCTTATTTTCATTTACATGAAGGAAGTTTATCTAATATAAGAAATTATTCCTCATAAAGTATAAACTTTGAATGTCAAATTATTCTTTTGAATCAGAATGTTTCCTCCCTTAGGTTTTGCTAAATTAAGGAATGTTTTTTTTACATCTTCCCCCTGTTGAATGGTGTTTTCTCCCCCACACCCAGTCCTAAATGTCTTTAGTTGCAGTTTAGAACAATGTCTCCATACGAAACTAATTAGAGTAATTTGTAATGAATGAAGTCAGATGTTCTCCATATTAAGACTATATGTGAGCAACAGGATTTTTAAGAATTTTTAATAAAACTGGTTTTAAATGCAGTCAGATTAATTCCAGGATGAATTTTCTTAGTACCCAGATTGTCCTAGGACAAAGAATTAGCTTCACAAACTTGAATTAAAGCAGAGTTCAATTTTATCATAGGTAGAGGTAATAAAGAGGGGGTGACAGTGCCTCAGATCCCACTAGCAAAAATGCAACTCTGAAAACTTTTTTTTTTTTTCTTTCTTATGAGGAAATATTTAAAGTTTGACCTAAGTATGATTCTGTGGTCACTAAATGGAGTGTGTTTTAAGTACCTGGCCTTCATTATTCTGTTTAAAATACCCTAAAGGATAATTTGGTTGTAAAATAACTTCAATATTAAACCAGCTTGCCTTATGAAAATCTGGTTTAACAAGCATTAAAGTACCTAAACTCTTGATTTCCAATGTACCCACCATCTTGTGGGAATGTTGCCAGAGGATCTGAGGTTGTAGTTTGACAGGTAATCTAATATTATTGTGCATTTCCCTTTTTGATGGCGGGATGGTTGGATTTCTGCTAAGGATCTTTCAGCTTTAAAAACTGTTTTCTATAGTGCCCAATAGTTTGTGTTTCTGCTGAAACACATCTGTATTCTCTCAATTTGATTTCCTATAGTGTTTTCTTTCTTTTAAATACTTCAGTAGTTCAATGGAAAGTATCTCTTTGGTTTTCCCTGGGCTGTAAAAAGATTTTTTAAAAAAATTAAAAATCTGAAAAAGGCTTGTTTAAAAAAACCCAAGATCCCAAAAAATTTCTGCATTTGTCACAGTTGAATAATGGAGCTAGGAAAAGCAGAGACACTTGACCAATTCTGTAATTAAATCTGCGAATTAAACTTGCTGGTTAAGTTTAAGGTAAGCTAACAGGGCATTCCAAATGTGTTTCAAGTTGAGGTCTGTGAGAAAAACTCTTTCAAAGTTAGGTGAGTGAGAGTTTCCATGACTTGAGGGAGTGCTAACCCTTCTCATGTGATCCTGAAAAGTAAATTTGATACTTTCAGATAAGCTGGCCAGCCCTATTGATGTGTTTGATCCAGGGGAAGTAACCTTACAGGAAATGCATTGCCCAGACACACATGATTACAAAAGCATATTTTCCATCAGTTGGGGATGCAATATAAATAATTGCTTGGCTTGGTTGACTGAATCTGTTGGTTTTGAGTGGGCTGGAAAGTGTCCTGCAGGGGACTGGCGAGATGGGCTGGTGCATCTGTGTCTGCAGCACCACGTTTGCTCTAAATTTTTTATAGGAATTTAGAGGGTGCTTAGGTGTTATACTGCTCATCAGTGAACACCACTTGCTTTCTCTGTTATTTGCAGTTTTTTAATGAAGTGGAAATTTGGCTCTTCAAGATTTGGGAGAGCTGTTTACATACTCTGTGTGTGTTTGTGCAGCACACTCGTTGGCTTTGTTAGATCATGAGAAACAAAACTACTTGTGCACAAAAATGTTTCATTCCAGGCAACTGAGTAGAACTGGGTGAACACTGAATTTCTAATTTAGAAAAAGAAATAAATTGTCATGCTGAGCAAAATGAACAATTGTTTCAGATCTAATAAGTTAGGTATTTTATATGAAAATATTTGTTTGGGTAATGTTCCTTAGTAAAGAACATTTTGAGGAAAACAGGCATATTGCTTGGCTAAATAATTATGTCTAACTAAGGTTGTCTTGCAGGATAGAAAACATTTGTCTTGTTCCTAAATTGGAATTTAGCAAGCCCTCTAAACACAGTATGTGAGCCACTTTTTTATTGGTCATTTTAACATTATGCTGGTGAAGGAAGGAAAGAGATCCTTGAAGTGAGAGTTGTCAAATTGCTATGGCTGGTTTGGCCTGAAGGGAAGTCTAAAATCTCTGCTCTAAATTATCTCTTATTGTTTCATGGGGTACTGGGACAAGAGCTGGCTGATAGAGTAGTGCTTAAGCTAATTAATGTTATTGATGATGTGTGCCCAACAGCCACAATAATTAGATTCAATTTCTCAGGAATAAAATTTATTTGATAACTTTCAATAGAGCAAAAGTGTAGAGGAAAACTCATCCTGTTTAGAATTCGATCCTGCCTGGGATTTAGAAAAATGGTGTTAGAATATGCAATTTCTAGTAGTAGTACTCAGCAAAAATGTTACTTTTTAAGGCTCTGGTTGGTCCTGACTGAGTTTATAATAATTTCCTAAGCATTATACTGTACCTGAATTGCAGCTTTTTTCCTAGCCCTCTCTTTTCATGCAGATTGTCTTTGCTGAAACAAAGAAATCTCCCTGCTACTCCACTGAATGCACCAAGCTGGGAGGCTCAGGAGATGCTGCTGTACTTTTCCAGAATTTTTTGGAAAAAAATTCATGGGGCATTGCATCTCTGCTAACTTTCAATAAAATAATTAAGTTCCCCACAAACCAAGACTTTTTTTAAAGTCTGTACAGCTTTAATAGAAGGGAAGGTTGTTAGTTTATGATGAAAAATGAAGCAAGAGAGATGGAAGGGTTTCCAAGAACATGAACACCCATAATGGCTGTGTGGGAGAATGGCTGTGTCTCAGCTGATGTTCACCTGTTACAACAAAAGTACTTGGGCTTTTCTTTTTAACCAAACAAATCCCAGCCCTGTGCCTTGCAAGCTATGAGCCCAGAGACAGATTTGATTTTATCTGACTCTTGTTTTTCTTTCTTTCACAGATCTGAAGTTTAAGCAAAGAACCAAATTTACATTAATCAGCAATATTATACTGTGAGCAGGTCCCTGTGCTCATAATGGCAAATTGATCTGGCGTTGTAGATTGTATTTATCCTGTGGATTCATTTTCTTATACTAGAACTTTACATTTGTCAGTAGGGTCTTAAAGGTATGCATTAATGAAAATGCAAAAACTGAATGCATATAAATTATGGAAGCTACTCTGCATGTTACAAACTGTATTTTACTTAGTTAAGTTTAATGAATGTTCCTTAAAACTATTACTGGCTTGGCTCTCCATGTGTCTCATTTGTCTTGGGCTAGATAAATCAATTACACACGTCTTAAGCTTTGACATAATCTATGAAGATACAGTTTCCCTAGGTAGAGCATATTTATCTTCATTTTTTAAAGATAACATCTAGATATTCTGTCACCTTGGGTTCTCAAAATTTGCATGTTTAACTGGTTTTCTTCATCTGTTTTCCTCTGACCTGAGTTTAAATGGAATGTAAGCCTATAACTCTTTTAAATTGCAGACTGAGGGTCCAAAGTACAAATATTTCTAATCTGCCTTTTCATCTGTTTACAAAAATAATGCCTGTTTTAGAAAGCAAAGTGAAGCTGGTGCTCTTTCCCCCTTTGTTAAAAATGTGAGAGATACTTTGCAAGTCTTCATCCTGCAGCTGCTGAAGTCCAATTTAAAATATAACACACCATTCACTCCTTTATTGTTGGAAAACTGATTTCTGGACCCTTGCCTTGCTCCTCCTCCTGCCCTCCTCTGCCATTGCCAGTCTTGCCATCAGCAGCAAACTCAGGCACCTGTGCATGAATAATGGAGTAAAAATAGTGCTGGAGAGCTTGTCCACAAGCACGAGGGTATTTGCTAGCAGTAGTAAGAATATTGAGTAGCTGATGATGAGGAATGGTCACAGAGTCATACCATCCTCATCCTCATTCTCATGTAGTTCAAGCATCTGGATTCCAGCAGTGGAATGAAAACTGGGTCTGGTGGAAAAGGTGGAATTCATCATCTGAATTCTGAGCCTCCAACTGCACTGATTGGAGGAAAATGTGGGATTTAACGGAGATCCCTGTTCTGTGAGACTTGTAAGTGGTGCTGTTCCAAGAGGGAGGCTGGCAGTCAGGGCAAGCTTTGTGCTCCAGGGTTAGAGATGGCAGGAGTCAAGGCATGGAGATGTCCCCTGGATCACACTGGTGATGGTGGGACTGTACACTCGTTGAAGTGTAAATCCCGAGCCAAATCTGTGGTGTGGAGAAGCTGAGCTCCTCTCCAAACTGCCTTTTAATACAGATGGCTCTGATGGGGGCAGCCTGCTACAGCCATTCACTGAAGAATTCAGTCTCATCTCCTGGCTGTGAGGCTGTTGGAAACATTTGTCAGCGTGCCTGCTCTGGAGTCATTGTGCCAGCCTGCATTTTTGTGTGCAAAACCATTAGGCCAAAGAGCTCGTTGACATAATTTGATTAATGATGAGTGAACCCTCCTTAAACTGAAGCTGAAATTACTTCAGTGAAACCTTAATGGTGTTTGAAAATTTCTGATTAACTCTTCTTTTGGGGCAAGTTTAGAAGTGCTTGTCAGTATTTCTGACAAAAGCAGAAAAGAGAAGCTGGAAAATAGCGCTGAAAAATCCTACAACTGTTTTTCTTACTTGGCATATTTTCAACAGAGTAGCTCTTAGAAAACTGGCTTTTCTTCATTGTGACTGCTTAGGACTTTGAGGCATAACACAAGAATATATCAACTTTGCTCCTTGTTGTAATGAGGTTTTGTGCAGAACTTGTAGTAAAATATTGTAACTTAAAGTGAGGAACTGGGGGAAATTAAGTTGAGCCTATCTCAAATGACAACTTTAAACTTCCTTGGGGTTTGCTGGAGCGTCCCAGTGTGCATAATTTGGGCCACATCCTGAGAGGTGTTAATGACCTATTGAGCATCTTCAGCTGCAGTCACAGTTGAAGGAATTGGGTACGGCTGAGACCCGACTGCTCCACCTGATGAGCAATTAGCTGAAACTCCTTTAGCATGCCTTTCTCCTGTGCTTCTAATTAGTGTAGCTCTGTCCCTTTCTGTGCAAACCCTTGGAATCCATACCTTGCTCTAGGTCTGCTAGTTGTAAATGACAAAACTGTTTTTGTAGTCCAAAGAAAGATGAATTATATATATATATATTTTTTTTTTTTCATCCTCAAGCTGAAATGCCAGGGATCTCACCTGTGCACCTCAAAGCCTTTGCTGCCTAAACCAAACTGCCATCAAACTAAGTCCAGCTGCCCTAAACACTCCTGTCTGATTTTATACAATCTCACCAAAAGCTTTGCTTGTGGCTCTGAATGGCAGAGTCCTGTTACTTTATTTGAAATTCAGACTGATGGGGCAGAGGTTGCCTGATTCATCTGATTTACTGGTTTTAAATATAGCCACAGCTTTTGGAGTCCCTCCAGGCTTACAGCAACGATTGAAAATCAGTTCTGTATCTTCAGATGATTCTCTTAATTTGTACTCTAAAGATTTTGCTTTAATAAGAGCTTTCTAAGTCATGATAGGAGAGGGAGAGGATTGTATCAGTCTTGTGGTATGATTAGCCTTTTTCATTTCTTTCCAGATGTAAGATAGAAACACTTGTGGCTGTTAGCTCCTCCTAATAAGATTATAGACATGTTCTTATGTACTATTATTAGTATGCTCCTTACTGTTGTTTGACAGGCATTTTTATCAGAGGTTGATCCTGGAGTATCTTGGGTCTTGTATTTCTGATTCTTACATGCTATTCTTATTGTCTTTTCTCCTCTCTTTTTATAGAAATCTGTGTCTAAGTGGAAGCTAGGCAAACTGTAAAAAGTTAATGCTTCTATTCTGCAACTTGGAAATCTCAACTCCTTTCTGTATCAGCAAGCCTTTTTTTGATGAAAGGTTGTGTTGAAAATTGTGACCCTCAGATATGAAACTGCTGAATGGTCTGGGCAAGCCCTGGCTGCACTGGGGCTATCTCCCTGGTAAAGCTTTTCAGGATGGTCCTGAATCCTGAGTTCTGGACAAACTGCATATTGTGGGACCCAGAAGATTTTGAACAACTTAATAGGCAAGCTGCAAATTTGGTTTTCTCAGTCTTGCTCGCTATTATTTACCTTAACATCAAAACCTATCTATCACACAGTCTGTTGTGGGAAGATGGTTTGTAAGGACAGTGCAGAAGGCAATTTTCCTCAATGAATTACAGCTGTACTGATTGCTGAGGAGTGG
>PYHW01009817.1:865411-881583 GCA_013186435.1 Turdus rufiventris | reverse complement strand
TGTTTTGTTTTTCTTTTAACTTACAGACACTAAAAATTCTTCTCTCATTGTGAAGGAGCTGCTGGAATTAACCTCACCCACAAAATCATCTGAGTTGATCTGAGAATGCATTTCAGGTAGCATAAATAATATAGAACACACACTGGTTTTGATAGTTTAGGTTTTCTTTTACGAGGCAGTAGAGGAGTATCAGACTCCCCTTCAATGCTTATGTATAACATCACTAGAGTTGAAACTTCTGGTTGTGTAGCTTAAGCCCATGTTTTGTTTTGGTGTTTTTTGGTTTTTTTTTTTTTAAATACATTGTGAAAAGCAGGGAATTTTAACACATAGTAGATGGCTTGTGTTCTCAGAATACAGATGATGTGTGGAGAAGGACCATGTGAATGCACTGAATGTTATGAGCAGGATACAGTGGAGTGATTTTAAGAAAGCAACTTTTCATTAAATACCATAAAGCAAGGAAAACTGGAGCTCAAACATTTTTCTTTCCTAGGATATTCGTTTTAGACCTATTATAGTTACTTAGAAACAGATGATTTGTAGGTTTGGTTTAAAGGGGAGGGGTGCTAGGACTTGACAAAAACAGACTTTTTGTCTTTTTCCTGTTGTGTCCAAACATAGTTGTTGCACAGCTGTGGCTATAATCTGATATTTAATTTGTGATACAATTAGTGCATTTAATAATTAAATTACATGTGATGTAATTAACTTTACAGATATTTATGAATGTTCTGATTATTTCTGCAGTTTGAAAGTAAGTAAATTAACTGCCCTAATCACTAAATAGCGTAGAGGTTTTATTTTAACCCCAATTTAGATTCTTTTATGTTGGGATTATAGCTTGTCATTTCTTGCAGAGTATCAGCAAAGGAATATTTTTAGGATTAGTAATTTTTTCCCTAGGATAGGTGTCTTTCTTCTGTTCTGTGAAATACTGGAGGAAGGGAAAAAGGCATGTATGAGTGAATTACTGATGAACTGTGGGTTGTTGGTTGGCTTTGTTTTTATTTTCCTTGGCTCTGGGAGTTTTGCTTGCACCCAACTCAGGCTACACCACACATAATATTTCAGTTGCTTTGCTACCCTGAGCTGGAATTCTGCCTTTGTCTAAACTCTAACCTCACCTAAGGTAAGCAGTACTCTGAAACTTGTGAAACTGTGACTTCAGAGAAAAGGTAATTTTCTGGTGTTCTGTGCTGTTCTTGTATTGCTTAATCAGCTGTGATCACCAACTGATGCTTTTTTAGCAAGACAGAGGAAAATCTATTCTAATGGGTTTTGCTGCACTGATTGTGCTGACTCGGTGATTCAATCTGCAAAGTTAATTGAAGAGATTCATTAAATTGGGTGGAATTTGAAGGATTTTAGTGTTCTAAGCTTCAGCCCCTCAGGCTTCACACAGAATGAAACACATAATCAGCTTTCAGTAAGCACTGGTTTCCATTAATCATAAACTGTAGGCAGAGTTGGAGTTCGCAAATTTAGGTCTTTTATTGTTGTTTCATGTTAATGACTATTATCTCTTATTCCTATTGTGTGTGACTCTCTCAGCAACTGTGTTAGCACAGATGGCTAAAATCCCTAGCAGAAAAGTAATCAGCATTTGTGAGCATGCTGCATTCAAAATAAATGACAGAGGAGAAAAAAATGCATTGCTTTAGAAATTAGGAAGCAGATCAAACTATAATAATGCATGTAAACACATCCAGGAAAGCAGGCTGTGGTTTTGTTTTCAACAAAATTCCTACTCCAATATATGTAACCTTCTGTCAAACTTATTGATGGTACAGGAAGCAAGTTAAATTAAAACTGGAGAACAAGTGGTTTTAGATAAGTAATTTGGAATGCTCTTTTTAAAAAGCCTATCAAAATGTGATATGATTGACATAAATTAGTACAGTGGAGTGAAAGAGCACACAATCCTACAGATCCTAATTATCCTGTTTTAACTGAAATGTGACTAAAAGTTACAGCTGCTCACAAGCACTTCCCCTTGATCAATGTGTGCCATGCATTAACTGGAGCTACCTGGAGGCTTAGATTTCTACTCAATGTAATTCTGACTTCTGAAGCTGAAAACAGGGGCCTAGGATTTGTTCATAAATCCGTATGATGTTATGGCGATGATGGGAATACAGTGCTCGAGTTCCCATGGCACATCAGCTGCCATTCTCATGAGGAACTGAGTGGCTTGTGCCATTTTGTTAGTCATGGCCTAAGTTAAATGCTGGAATAACAGCTGAATTCAGACTGTAATCTGTGGGTTTAATATCAATCTAAATGCCATTAAGGTCTAAAGTAAAAGAATATTTTTTTATTAAAATTCAGCAGCTGTTTTACTGTGTGCTTCCCATAGGCATTCCCTTTCCCCTGCACCCTCCTTTTTTCAACACATACATATTGCCTGGGTGTTGGGTGTGGAAATTTTTGTTATTGGCCTGGAGAAAGCAGGCAGCAAGTTGGCAAGGAAAAGCATGAAGAGGAGTGGCAGGAAATTCACTTTCCCAGCAATGGAAATGAAAGCCAGGAGTTCAGTTCTGTGTTCCTTTATTGGACTAGTAATGAAAGCTGTCATAAGCATCATGTCAGCTTTCTCCTATCATTTCCCAGCACTGGTCTGTTGGGATAACAGATGGAAAATGGTGCCCAGGTTTTGGTTAAGTGTGGTTACGGCTGTCAGGTGTGTGTATAGGCCACTATATTTGGGATTTTGTTCTAATTGATTCTGAGCTATAGTTCTGCTCTACTTCTTCTGAATTAATGGCATGGAGTTTTGGTTTTAATCCAAAGCTGGCCTTCACTTGGCAGCTAATCACCAGGAAGTTTATTTCCAAAGTATGCAGTGTGGCTTAATCCTTTCTTCTGGCTACAGACAGAAAGGCTCCAGGGTGGGGGACTACTGCAACAGTGTCATACATAGGAAGGACAGGTTTTTTGGGTTTTTTTTTTTTGCTTTTTCCTGCTGGACCTGAGCTGCACTGCCCATCCCAGTGAGTTTCCTGTTGGGCTTTAGGCAGACTGCCTGCTGCCACTTGTCTGGAGGAGCTGGTCTCTGTTTCTCATGGTTGAGACCCCAGTTTGTGTGTTGCCTATTGCATAAAAGTTTTTAAGAAAATGGCTTGTGAGCTAGAGCTGGTTGGGATCAATCATGCACCTTTCTGTCAGACTATCTGAGAGTTATCACTGAGACACAGCATTAAATAAAAGAATTATAATGCAAAGGGTGTAATCAATTCTGGCTCTCTTGAAGTTGTCCTGAGGAAACAGATTCACAGGTGACTTAATGTATGATAAAATTCACTGTGCTACCATGCATTAATGAAGGCTTCTTTAAGAGAATTACTCTCAATTTTATATTTATATTTTTATAAAGTTATATATCTATTCTCAGTGGTGTGTTTCTCTGCTAATATGTGACTCTTCCCCACCTTCAATCCCCTAGAAATTCCTTCTTCAAATTGTTAGGTTAAAAAAAAAATAGGTATTAAGTTACATGAGCTATGGTTTGTACCAAAACCACTTTAACCCATACTAAAGTGGGATACAACATATCCTTATCTGAAGTACTCATAATTTCAGTTTCCTTAAACTTATCTTGATATTCCATTTGAGATATCATTAATTGGTTTGTCATATGTGATGATTCTATGATAGTTCACTGTATAGCATAGGATTTTTGTCTTCTGATAACCTTCACTGTTACCATCTCTCTGAAATCAGTTATCAAGCAAACCTGCTTAATTGATTCAGGTAGCTCATATGTGGACATAGAAAGCTGAGTATGTATTCTATATGTTTGACCTGAAAACTGCTTAGAGTCATTTTTGGGTTCCCCTATCAAGCTGAAATACAAATGACTTGATGGGGAAATAGCTTACTTATTTTTATTTTTTTAATTATTAAGAAAGATTTCCTATTGTCTGTCCAGACTTGAAAACTTACTTTTTTTTTAAATATTGGAGACTATTTTTATTTAAATCTTATCAGTCCCTTTAAAATGCTCCATAGATTTTGAACCTTCAGAACAGGGTACCTGCTCTTGTTCAATGCTAAAATAGAAATCTTGTATTACCAGCCAATGGATGTTGTTACAAGAGTAAAGCAATGCCTTTTCAATGAAAATAAATACTGAGAGAGATCAAAAGCAACCATATGTATAATAAATAAATGTATATTCAGCAAAAACTACATAGAGCAGTGAAGGATGCAACCTTGATTTGTTCTTGGGCATTCTGGGTTGGTCACAGCCACTGCAGCACTGAAATTCTCTAGATGCTTTTAATGAGGGCTATTAATTCTGTTTTCTCTAATGACATTAATTGTCCAGCATAGAACACAAATAACTTGCCCTCTAAGTTTCGTGGCTTGTTACAATCTGTGTGAAATATTTTCTGTCACTGTCTTTTTATTTTTGGCCTTGTTTCTTTCTGCTAATGGAGTACAGCAGCATGCAGGCACAGCAGAGCATCACGGGGTGGTTTGGGTCACAAGGGACCTTCAAAGGTCACGCAGTACAACCCTCCTGCCAAGGGTAGGAACAATCACTGTAGTATTTCTGCTCCTTTTACTCTTGTCAAAAGGATAATGTCAAATTTTTTTTTCTTTCATTAGAAAACAGGGGTTGGGAGGGGTCTTGCTGCTTGTTCAGGTTTTATGTTTAAAATCAAAACCAAGATTATGGAAGCTTAAGCTTAAGAACAATTGCAAGAGGATTTTTATGCTGCCTTCCACACTTGTCTCCAGTAACTGAATAATAGTGGTACTTCCATGGGGTATGAGCTGTTCAGGTCCCACTTTGAAAAAAGATTTCCACTTCCACATGGCCCTTCTCTGTAGGCAATTAGTTCTCCTTTTCAGAGTTGATCTACTTTAGACTAGAAGGAAAAGCATTTTTTTAATCCATTCTAATGAAGCTTGGCCAACCCCATGGGTTTCCAGAGGGAATGCAAATTTCCATTCTGTTGGGCAAGGTTCTAATAATAGGCTGCAGTGATGAGGGAAATGCAGCCCCAGGAGCAGGTCCTTGCCAAGTGGGACCTGGAGATCCAGTCTGTGTTCCTGTTGGTGATTAATAGACAAGCATGAAAACCCCAAACAGACAAAACTGAGAACACTTCTCACTAGAGTATTGTAAGGAATGGAAATCGGAGCTTTACTCGTGCAGATGGAAACCCTGTGAGGATGCAAAAGTTCTGGGGATTTTGTCTCAAGACTTAGTACTTAACCCCACAGGGTTATGGGTTTCTAAAAAAGCACACCTTGCCTTCATCTGCCTCACTTGATGCGTTTTGCATGTTGGGTTTTTTGTGGCTCAAGTGGCAAGAAGTTGCAAGTCAACAGAAATGTTTAATAGCAAAATCTTTTAAGATGGAGATGTTATGAATGAGGCACAGTTAGAAATTAGGGTTTTGGTGAGCTATATATTTGTAAGTATACATGTGTGAGTGAACTCTTGTAAAGCTCACAGTGAGCACTGATAAAATGGACTCTGAAATTCAAGGGGGAAAGCTCTTTGCTGGGCCTGTAATTCATTCAGCTGTGCAGCATGAGGAATTTAATTTGAAATAATGAAGCTGCACTTACCTCTGGCTTTATAGTTAAAACCAGAAGGCTTTTGTGGGTGTTTTGCATCTCGTTTTGACTAATTTTTTTTATTTAATCCAGGACCCAGCAATCCAATTTACACAGAAAACGTGTGTGGGGTTGTTTGGGGTTTTTGTGGGTTTGATTTTTTGCTTAAACTCTACGCGCATGTGCCCAAGGAAAGTGGGGTTAGTCTTTTGTCCCAGAACTTAGAGTTGACTGCAGATCTGACAAAAATGAATAAATAATGAGAAGCAGTGGTGAAGGGAACTCCTTATCCACTCATTCTAGAGAGAATGAGATAATCTTGATTGTAGCCTAATGAATGGGGCTAATGGGGAAACCTCAGACTGCTCCAGGTGGTAATGTATTTGCATTTTACAACTGTTTAGTATTTGCACTCTCTACAACAAATAATTTTTTTTTTTTCAATTTTGATAGTCAAAAGATACAAGATTTCCTGTTTGCTTTTTCACCTGAGTGGGAGGCTGAAGCTGAAGAGTCTACTCAGCTGACATACTGCTGACAGAAATAATTTGAGGGTTATTTAGTAGAGCAAAGTAGCCAAAAGCGACAACATCATTAGAATAAAGTATTTTGAATTGGCAAGCTGCTTAGGAAATATTAGTTCAGAGAAGGCTAAACAGTCTATTAGAATACAGCTGCCTAATTAGGTCTCTCAAACAGCAAATCTTTGGAATTTGTATCAGTGTGAAGCCAAATCTTCAAGACATTTTACGCTGCTTTGTAGGTAAAATACTGTGTATCCCCAGTCTAGCTGGGTAATCTTAATAAGATCTTGTTTTAAACACTTGGGTTTAATAGTGTCATGTGGTGGATGTGAAAGGCTGCCTTTGGAACTTGCATGACCTCCTCTAAACGATGCGACACAGGATATTGTTAAGCCTTTCCTGAAATGGTGTTAAATTTATATTGGTTCCTGTGATGGGCTTAGCCACATGGAGATGGGATGACAAATCAACGGGCTAATTCCAAGTGTGTATTAACCTCTGCTCTCTGAAGAGCTTCCTGAGAAGCTGTTAACAAATTTGGAAGATATGCCTAAACACTATTTAATCACAAATGTATTACAGCAGGAAAATACTCTTGTGCATGTTAAGATATCCAGCCAGTAAATTTCGACCTAGTTTCATAGAATCCTTTTTTCACTGCTGATATCTTCTGTATGATTAGCTGTATGTCACTACTGGTAGGGTTGTGTGTGGTTTTTTTGTTTTGTTTATTTTTTTTTCCCTCTGGTAGTGAAGTGTCTTGTGCTTGATATGATTTGTGGTCTGGATAGACACTAATTTACTTACTAAATCCTTATAGAGGGATGGCACTCCTGGACCTGTCACAGAGAGTGGATTTGCTTCTTCAAACAATTCACCACAAGAGATCATTTTTATGGAGGTTGAGAGGTTTGTGCTCCCTCTCTACTCATTGGCTGAACTCAGGATGGTAATCTGTGGTTGGAATTTTGTGATCCAGATCCTCTGGAGTGACAAGCACGTTTTTCTCTCTGGTATGGAACACAATGGTGTTTTCATTTCTTTGTAGTCAAGAGCCTGGATAAAGACTTTCTTCCAATTGTGGTGAAAACTCTACATAGGAAACCAAGTGTTGGAGAGGAGATAGGCAGCAGTGGCTGCTGAGTGTACAGGCAAATGGTCATATTTACTGAGGAAAAATCAGATTGCAGACTGCTTAACTGCAATTAGCTACCTTTAGACATTAATACTGAAAAAGCCTCTTTGCACTGCAGAAAAGGTGTATAAGATATGTTCAACTAAAGGGACAAAACAAAAGGAATTATCTGCTCCACTTGAAAAGTTTATTTAATTTTTATAAGCTATTTTGCTGTGTTTTGTTGTTTTTCTTTTTTAATTTGCCATGCGAACTGATGGTGAGTGGCACACTTGTGTTCTGTGTACACCCATCTGATGTGAAACTTGGTGTCAGAATTTTTCTGATCTTGATTTTACAGAGTGGTAGAAGTCAAAAGCCTTTTCGGAGCTGTTGACATAATTCCACAGAAGTTTGAATGGGTGGGTAAAGAAGAAGAAAAACATTCTTACCTGAAAGGCAAAACAACAGTTTTCAGAAAAAGCAAGAATAGTCTAATCTCATTTTCTCTTTTTTCTCTACTTGACAGTGATAAACACACAGGGGCAGAAGAAATTTAGCTTTATTGTGCATCCCTGTGTAACATCTTAGCAAGCAATGCTCCACTTAACCACAGGATAAAATTTGAAAAACACAGTGACAAAAAGAATTTTCCAGTCTTCCAGAATAGAATGCGTAGAAAACATATTGTAAAACAGCAGAGAAGGCTACAACCAAAACATTCAATCAAAATGAACTGATGTCTTTCAGAGAATGAAAGAACAGCGCTTGTGAGGTGGGTTGGTTTGGGGCTTTTTTTGGTGCTGAGCATGTGCAAAATGTGTTGGTCTTCTCAGGCTGTTGCAACCCTACCTCAGCATGAAAATATTTTTTAATGGGTTAATGGTGGGGGAGAATTTTTGCCAGAATTGGGCTAGGTGTTTCACATTACTTATTTTGCAGATTTCCATTGTTGCCTGGCACACAATTAGCCACAATGGATCTACACAAGATTAAATAATTCTCTGTGCCAAGACATCTTGTTCCCATACCAGCCAGCTGTTTGAAAATTGAAAGCCATAAAGACCTCTTAGCTTATTTGCTACAGCTTCCAAATAGAAGCTCTGTACAATTAAGGGAGGGAACTGCAGCAGCCAGATGCACTACAGCAAATTCCACCATAGCTAATAGCTCACAAATATCTTTTGTTTCAAGATGTCTTTTAAAGACAGATTTATTTAGAGCCTTAAGCTATGTAAAGAATTTAAAAAGCAGGAAGACAGCAAGACCCTGTAATATTAGGTTAACTGTCCTCAGAAATATCCTGTATCTTTGAAATAAGTGTGTTTTTTGAGCAGGTGAGCAGCTGGTAGGGAGTTATTCACCCATCTGTGTCTTAAATCCAGCCAGTGGAATGGAATTAAAGGGGACCGTGAGAGCTCTTGAGGAAGAGAACTTTCAGCAACCTAAACTAACTTTTACTCCAGATTTCCTCAGAGTTGGGTTTTGGGTATGTGTCATAGCCTGAAACTGGTGGCAGCACCAAAATTATTCCTGTGAAAGTGAAGGAAAAAGGAAGATCTTAAGGAATGGCTTCACAAACTCCTGTGAGTTGCTTAATTGTCATTAAGTACAGAAAGTATTCAGATAACAATGGCTTCATCATTCCTATCAATTGTTTTAATCAAATGTGTTCTGTGGCTAGAGGTCACCACTTTGTGGTTTTTTTCCCTAAATCAGTATGGATATGAACAGACCTAAAATCTTTAGAGTTAGATTTTAAAGCCAGCTGAGACTCAAAATATAAATTGTACACAGCAGAGAATGCATCATTTTTTCATTTTTTTTCATAAGGAACAAAAAATAATAAGATATTATCTGAAAGATAATTATCTTCCCTACTAGTGGAGTCACAGGGATCCTTTGAATATACAACTACACAAAAAAACAACAAAAAAAAGGCTTTTCTGTAGAATGAGCAGAAAAGCACTTAAATCCCTTTCTTTTCTGCAAGATTATTGATTCCCTTTTTACAGAGAGCTTACAAACCATGTCCAGTGTACCTTGGTGCTTTGGCTGGGTTTGCAATTTATGGAGCCAACTGAAACATATCTTCTGAAAATTGTCAAAACCCACGTGCAACTCTATCCTTTGGAAAAGAGAATTAGTACCAGATAATTTGTGATTAAACAAGCATCCTGCTTCCTCTTGCTCCACAAGGACTAGAGCAGCTGGAGCAGGGGTCTGACTTGTCCTCTAATCCTTAAACCAGGGGAAGTTTTAAATCTGCTTCATTATTCCTTAAGTTAGTTGCCATGGTGACTTCTACCACTCTTTTAGGAGACAAGATTTCTGTGGAAACAATTTTTATGTGGTCTTTTGCTCTGTGTGTTGTCACCCCCTGCCTAAATAACATTTCAGTCCATTGGCTGTATTTGTCCCAGGTGTCTTGGAGGGAGTTGGTTCCTGGCAGCTTGTTGACTTGTATCTAACACTTGGTTGTTTGTTTTGAAGGCACAGCTTGTTTTGGGAAACTGTGTGAGGAACTGTAGAGTATGCTGGCAAGTTCACATTTCTTTTACAGATTTTCATTTAATGGTGGCCATGTGCCTGTATGGTTCTGTGGAAGGCCACAGGTCATCTGGAAAGGAGCAAAAATATTCTGCTGTAGCTGGCTGTTGGGGCTGCTCTTTAGTGCTTAGTTTAGTGCCAAAATGAGAACATTTGTAGTTCTTTAGGATGTAACATTACTGCAGGTAACAGTGCAGCTCATGGTGCCATTTGAAGCTTTTTTTTCCCCAAAAGAGTGGTGGTGTTCTGCTCCTATGAATCAAGTGAAATTTAAAGAAGAAATGCTGTGCTGGTAAGGATGGCACAGGATGGACAAACACTGATCAGTTCTAGTTCATGCCAGGGAGGTTTTCTGAGTGACCAACAGTGTTAGATCAGGAGGCTCCGTAGGAACCATTATGTCAGTTTTTATATTGCTTTCTCAATTGACACCAACTAAATCTTCTGTTAAGTTAGCATATAATTGGGCTATGACAGGGTGCATGAAGACAGTATGAAAAAAAAAATTTAAAGATTTATATAGGTGCTGGCACAATAATGCCATCGTTTGTATCAGTTCTAATTATTCTGACAACTGATACTCTCTCCTGATTATGCAGTTCGTTAACTTTGCAATATTCAAGCATAACTTGTTTTTAAAAAGTTGTTGCCAATCAAAGCAAGTCTGCAACAACTTTTCCTTCTTTTAGATGTACTGTGTATTTAAGTCTCGCTATTTTGGGATTAAGCAAACAATTTGTGTTTGGTCAGACACAACATACACCTGTACAATTCTTCCCTTGAAAATTGCCAGATGAGGAAATACTCATTTGCTCTCTAAGCATGTGTGGAACTGAGAGCTGGCACAGTGGTTGAACTCTGTATTATTTGACTTGTCAAAAATGATGTTTGAGTCAGTAATAATACAGGATTTCCTATTGCATTTACTATATGCAATTCAGAAAGTGTGTGTGTCTCAAGGGTTTGCATGGCAAAGCCTTCTTAGGTGCAATTTTAACAAAATTGTTTTGTTTAGTATATTTTGTTTTGATATAAACAAGACTATGAGTACAATCTTTCTCTTAATTGTAATCTTTTTGCAAAGTTAGATACTGCCACAATTCATGAGGTGGTGATGGTGTTCTGCATAAAAACATTTTTTTCTATAAATAGAGGTTATTCAAGTTGCTGTTAAGAGAACAAGGCAACCATTAGTTTGTAAATTACAAATTTGAACTAAATTCTAAAATTTAGGCAAGATGCACAAAATGGCAAGGAAGAATAAAAAACCCTACTAACCAGAAGTCTAGACTAAAGGTATATAGGAAGCTTCATAAAGAGGTCTATAGCCTTTTAAAATTTGAATAAGTCTTTCAGGTTAAAGGCAAAAACCATGGGTTATATGTGCCCTTTTTTTTTAAAGGGTCCTGTGAAAATATTCTCATTTATGTTAATGCTATTTTCATACAAATTTCATATACAAATTGTTGTGCCCAATGGTGCCTAATTTTTCTCCAAATGGTTTTTCAGGTTTTCCTTACCGACGATCAGATTCTGTGCAATGAGTTAGGTCCATGGTGGTTGCTCTTCAGCTCTTTGGTTTGCCTGCAGATTTTTACAGCAGAAACCTTGATAGGTTTGTTCCAAGTTCTGCCAAGTGAAACGTGCAGCGTAGGTTAAATTGTGATAGTGTTGTCTGAAGAACCTCCTT
Source organism: Turdus rufiventris (assembly GCA_013186435.1). Taxonomy (NCBI): domain Eukaryota; kingdom Metazoa; phylum Chordata; class Aves; order Passeriformes; family Turdidae; genus Turdus; species Turdus rufiventris. The sequence continues at coordinate 870,131 of PYHW01009817.1, read as the reverse complement.
CCTCAACCCTTCTCCTCCACTTGAAAGCCAAGGGGAGGGAGAGTGATGGGGTCTGGACAGCTTGCCCTGGAGGTTTGGTTGTTGCTGGCCTCTGAAAATGAGTGTCAGGCCCCTGACTGGACTGCAGCATTAAGGTGATGGTTTATATATGAGTGAAAAACCAGTTTCCTCTGGAAACACCTGTGTCTGTTGTCTGCCTGATAAACACTCTAAGCCTTTTGACTTCTGTCCCATTCAGACAAGACTGTCAGAAAATCAAAACCCTGAAAAGAAGAATTTGGTGGGTGCCTGGGTTAAAAGACAGGTGTTTGCTAAGAAAGGCTGGAGCCTCTCTTGAAATGGAAAATGTAAAACCCCTCCCTCCAAATTATTATAACTTGAAAATTAAGGACTTCTCAGGCAAAGATATGGGAATAGGAATAACAGTTCTTTACTTGGAAAATTAAAATAAAAATACGGTAATTAAAAAAAAATAATTTACAGAGTCACAATCCAAGTTGACCCCCCATCAGTCAGGGTGTTGGTAGCAGTCCCATTAAATGGTGGCTGCATCCTCCTGCAGTGACAGATGTGGTGTTTTAAGACTTCTGGTGGTTTAAAATGTATTATTGCAAAGTGTTTAGGGGAGAACTTCAGAGAATAGTTAAAACAGCCTGCTCACAAGGTAGGGGTAGCATTTACAAAAGCTGTAGAATGGAAAAAATGTAGGCACCAAACTACTGTTGGAGTAAGTTTGTAACCTACATCCATCTTGGTGTAGCTTTTATGTCCACACAGCTGTAAAACAGAAGTTATGTATGGATAAAATCAGTAGCTCCTGAAAAGTTCATGCATTACTTCAAATTTTTATTTTTTTCCTTAAAAAGGGGACGTTTCTGATCCCATTTACCTGACAGAAGCTGAAATTCGCAGTGCTTCTAGGGAGAAACATGACTGACTTCACATCACGGCTGCCTGCAGTGCCCTAGTACCCTTCTGACTTTTTGTTCACCTCCACTGATATCACCTCAGGTGTTTTTCTGAGGTCCATGTTGATTGTCATGGTCTTGATGGTTGTTTTTGTTTGCCTTTTCTTTAACTGGCTGAGCTGTTCGCTTGCATTTCTTGTATAATTCTGAAGTTATTGCCACGGGCATCCAGCATGGACCAGAGTTCTGTGTTCTGGTGGCCCCACTGAAGGACAATTTTGTGTATCTCTGTTACTTCAGTGCTGCAGGCCATGGAATAAAGAATTGCTGAGCTTTGTCTCTGCCTGGAGCTTCAGGTGGTCCTGCAGCCAGGAGTTTGTTCTGTTGTGCTTCATCTCTTGCTTTCTGTAAATCCAGATATGAAGAGACTGCCTAGGTGCTGAAATATAACAAAGTGCACGTGCCTCCTTGTGCAAGCAGCTTGTTGTTCCTTTATGTTAACAGACAGCATATTTTTCAGTGCAAAAAGGCACTTTTCAGAATGTGGAATGAGGAGACCTGCTCTGGAGGCAGTGCAGCCCTTCAGCTGTCAGCACACTCACCAGGGATGCCACAGGCATAGGTGAAACTTGGGTTAGATGTAAACAGGGTGAGGGAAACTTCACTCTGAAATTTCACTGTCTTCTTCCTCTGACTTAGTATTTGATAATAAATGTATATTTATGAATTTAATACAAAAACTTCATGTTCAAGATAAGAGCCAGGAATGAAACATTTATCCAAAGCTGGGAGAAAGTAAAAAAAAAAGGTACTTATTTTAATAACTACCTGAAATGTAATTCATTTAAAAGAGCAGTAACATTCATTTGTGTATTAATAGTCTCTTATATTCTGACAGATGAGCTCCCACTTCTCTCCCAACAAAGCAAAACCCAGCCACCAACCAAGCCTTTAGCTGTTCACTATGTTTTGATGCTGTAATCTAAAACTGAATTAAATAACTCCTTCTATCAGATCACCTAATAGAAGCTGAAAACTTTTTCTTTGGTCAGACAAGCTTTGGTACTTGGTATCAACTATTAGTTTGAGAACTAGGAAGATCAGATCAGGATCTTAATGCAGTGTCTTCTCAAAAAATGTTTTTTTTGTTTTAGAACATATTTTTTAAGCGAGACTTAAGGCAAGAATATTCTGTCAAGGAAAGAAATATACAGAAATAATCTCTCAATTTTATAACATTTCTCTGGTCTCTGCATATCTAAAGTTGATGGAGATGGAGTTGAAGGAGGAAGTTGAAAGTTTTTGGGAGTGTTAAATGTCATTAACTCTTTTGAATTGTCAGAAAAGTATATTTCAGTGGAGATATACTTCAAGTTACCCTTAAACATTTTAAATGTGACTTTTAGCTGGAAACACAGGTCTTAATAAATTGTTTTGAAAAGTCTCAAGTGGAAAAAAAAAAACAAAAACCCTACACCCCAAACTACCATCTTCAGATAGTTGAAACTTATTTTAAAACAGTTCTCAAAGGATTAGTGTTCAGGCTATATCAGAACTGCAGATTAACACCAAGTGTCATCCTTTTTAAAGGTCTGGAACCTATAAGAGAGGCTCTTGATCCACTACAGTAATAAGACAGTATGGGCCAAGGAAAAGGCAAGCTATCATTTTTTAACTGCACTTTAGCAGCTTGGCATTTTACAGACACTTTTTAAATAATTCCTTTCTGAAAACAGTTGTGATTATTTCAACTTTTCTGCAAGTCAGGAGTTAAATAAAAGGAGAGCGGTGATAAGAATACAGTAACTGCTGTACCATGGCATGGTCTTTGATGAAAAATAATGAAAAGCTCAATTTTCCAATTATTAACAGACTTTTCAGCTGGGAGGTAGGTGTTTTATGCAGTAATAATGTTGGCAATAAGGTGCTTTTTCATTCAGGAAAAGCTGTATTATGGCAGTTCCAAAAGATTAATTTAGCTGAAACTCTTGGTGGAAAGAGAGATGTTAATACTGTCAGCTGTGCTTTTCCTGTGAGAAAGGATCTCTGTTCTGGGTTGCAGTGAGGACTTTGTTAGCTCTAATATTGATGTGTGGTGCTCTCACTGGTTTTCAGTGCAAGTGCTCATAAAACATATTTGTTCCTGTGACAGCAGGCTGAACAAATCCTGGAAGGCACGTTAGGTAGGTTGGAAATTTTTGTTGGGGTGATGAAAGAAAAAATCCCTAAATCATCTTGTATCCAGTGTGTGGACTTCTTCCTTGAATTCCTGTCCTCAGCCCTTCCCCAGGGTGCTTCTGCCTTGTTTTTGCTGCCCCTCTTGAGTCCTGGCCATGCTGCTGAGAAGTGATGAGGGTGGGGATGGCTGAGTGTTGGGGTGACAGCTCCATAAATTTGCTGCTTTCAGACCTGCAGGAGAGATTGATTGTTTAATGCTCAGAAGCTGTTCAGTGGACAGCCATCAGGGGCTGTGTAGGCAGGGTAGAAATAAAGCTCAGAAGTTGGGGAAAACAATTACTAAATATGGCAAGGAGTTTATCAATCACCCTGATAGAAAGTATTTGTCAGCCTGTTGTCACCAGCAGCGTTTGGCTGCATTCCCAACTGCTATTAGAGGATCAAATAACAGCAAGCATCCAAAACAACCTTTTACCACCTTCCCTGGAATATGAGGTTCTGGCAGCATGTGTACCTGCCTGTTGTGGCTGTGATTTTTTGTCACCTGAGAATTGATTTGTCACAGTGTTATTTATATTCATTCAGGGACAGCCCAGTCCAGGAAGAATAACTGAAGTTTAGCAGGTGGATTTTGCCATTAAAGCGAGGCTTTAAAGGTCTATTAATGTTTTCTCTGTGTATTTGAGGTAAAAGTTAATGGTTGTACATTTGTGTGAGCTGCTCTGAATGGCCTGAGGGAATTTCATCTTTAAAATGGAAGGGCAGGGTGTTCATACCCATCTGAAGGTCCCAGGCAGGACTCAGGTGCTGCATTATCTCTCACAATGCAGTTACATCATATGCCCCTCTTGTTCTTGTCTTGGGCTGCCTTTTCCACTCCCTGATGTTCATCTTCCTGAAGCACTTGTAGGAAGTGGCCACCTCTTTGCTCTATTTCATTTTGAGAAGCCAAAATTCGTTCTGTTTCTGCAATATTTTGTCATTTTTTTTCAATTTTATACTGTGGCTACTGGCAGGACATAAATACCACAAGCAGGCTATTTGTAATGATTTTATTTTTTTTTTTAATAATGATAGTGAAATCTAGTCTGCAGTAAGGGGAGAAACAGGAATCAAATTTCTTTTGTGAGGTTGCATTTTTTTGCTCTTTATAGGAATTGTAACCAGAGACAAATTGAGAATGACCATAAAAAGTGAGATTAGGAAAAGGCAGTTGTTAGCTCCTGGTACACGCTGATAGCCAGCACTTCCAGTTTTGAGGACATGAGAGTAGAAGGAAGTTGAGTTCTTGGATACATATTAGTTAGTGCAATGTGTTTGAGAAAGCACCGAGTAAAAGTCTGTTTTATTTGTCTTTTGTGCCCCAAACCACTCCTGTTGGGGTGCACAGTGGCTACAGCTGGGACGTGCTTGGAGTTTGCTCTGCATAGAGCTGCAATCAAGGAAAGGGGGCCTGAGGCAAGTGAGGTCCCCATGGATGGATCAGGAAGATATTCCAGTTTTAGGTACAGCAGCTGATCCGTTGAGAATCGAAGAAAGAATGAATGCTGAAAGTCAAAACTTTAAAAAAACCCCAAAAAAACCCCTAAAAAAACCCCACAAGACACCCTCCCCCCAAAAAAAAAAAAAAAAAA
>PYHW01009817.1:852406-865361 GCA_013186435.1 Turdus rufiventris | reverse complement strand
ACAAAAACTCCAAGGAAGAGATAGAATCTAGTCTCTTAATTGCTGTAGAAGTAGGGTTTGTTGGGAAGTGTCTGTGTGTGCTGAGCAGTGTAACTCCCTCTGGGAAAAGTTCTGCTGGATAGAGGCACAGTGAAGGGCAGTCCTCAAAATCCTAACATTGTCCTGAGGTTAAGAGCTGTCAAACTGATCAAAGGGACAAAGGGAAAGTTGGAGATGATTCTTTGTTTATGCTGAATGAAAAAAAAAAATTTCCAAATAAATAAAATTTTATTTCCCAAATAATCATATAAGGATTATAGCACTGAGTGTTGGAAGAATATCCTTCAGGATTTAAGCACCTTCCCCACATTTGATGTTTTCTTCTTTGACTGTTCTCTTCTGCATAACATCTGGCTGAGAGGTGTTATGTGGCTGTTGGGAGCATCCTGCCATATTTCTTAGTGTCATCATAACCCACACTTGTATCATGAAAAACTTGGTAGTCATAATAGAGTATTATTTATCTCTCAATTATTCACTACTTGAAACTTCAGCCTGGTGCAGGAGAGCACTGTCAGTACATTGGAAAAGTACCTTAAGCTGAATTAAAAAAATATTAAATTAACCATATAAATTTTCCTCTAATGTATTAGTGAGGGTTTGGTGTGTAGTCTGTATTTTAAGTTGATAAAACATGGAAAATACTTGTGGGGAGGACCTTGCTATTTGCATGCAGTCAGTGAGAAGGCAATTAGTTTGTCCAAATGAAAATACTGTCGTGGGGTTGTGTTTTTTCACAGTCTGTCACCTCTGTCTGATTGCTCATGGGAGAAAAAGAAGTCAAAATGTTATTGACTTGAACATGAATTGTTTTAGAGCATTCTGGAAAATCAAAAAGCTTTGAATTTTTTCCCTGCTTCTTAATCTTCTCCATTCTCATCCTTTCTTCCTGAGACAAGGAAACACATGAGGATGTCAGTATCCATATGCAAAAAAATACCTACATTGATTTGTCCTGTGCTCATTGGGGTACAGGGACTTTTCTATGCTGTTGGAGGGAATTCCACTGTCCTGCAGAAGGGAATTTTGTCTGGTCCACCTGAGTTTTCATGGCCATCTCCTGTTGGAAGGAGATGGGGAGCAAAGCAGTGAAAGAGTAAAGGTTGTACCTTCTCAGTCCTGAGGCATCCACATGCTTTTTCTTCACTGCATTTCTTTAATTCAATGTTGCTGCATTTCTTTTATTTAAGAAGGTAATGCATAGAGAAATAAAGCAGCAAAAGAGTTGGCAGTTTGAAATGGAATTGTGGAATAAAATGTTGAATATGTGGCTCTAGTATGTATCTCAGTTTTTCAGAGATTTCATGTTAAAACCTTCACCTCTATAGGCAACATTACCTTCCTTCACACAGCAATAGGTTATTCACAGATTTAATGAAAATCTAACTCAATCTCTGTAACAGAATAATGCACTCAGAATGAGGGCAGTTGTGCAAGTGGTTTTGGACATAGTTGCATGAAGGTGGCTTTGTTTGTTTGCACTTAAAGCAGAAATTGGACAAGTTGATACTGATATATATTGTCTGTACTGAAGAGGCTCAGGCATCATTGAAAAAGGAATTAAAAGTCTCTTATTAACTTGCTGCAAATGGCAACAGGTCTAAGGGAGTTACAAGTATGTTAAATGATGTTAAATTAAAGCAAATGGTATGTCCTGGTATTGTCTCTGCTTTTTAATTAGCAGCTCTAAGACTTATGTCAGGACGTTTGCATGTGTCTGTGTCTGATCTAGGAGAGGATGAAAATCAGTATTGGTTTGACAATAATCTAAACTAATTAGCAGGCAATAAGTCTCATTTTAAAATAAACGTGAAAGAATATAAATATTTCTTAAAAGTCTTGTCCTCACAATTTCAAGAAAGTGGAGATGTACCATATCTCATATAGTGTTGCCTAAATGTGGCTTCTTGAAGTGTCACTGTACCAACAGGAATGTTTATGATGCCAGTGTCCACACGGGTTATTTGTTGTGGAAATTAATCCTGTAAAAGATGAATAAATAACCTTGTTATGGCACCAAAGCCTCCAGGCAGGTTTATTTTCTCAAATGGCGATACTGTATTTTTTTTTTTGGCAGAATGTATTGGAAGCATACTAACACCTCTGAGGAGCTCTTGAGATGTACTTCAAAAGCAGTTTGCAATTTCTTCAGAACTTCACAAAAAGTAGTCAAATTTACTACCCCAAAATTTGTAAGCAAATTTTGAGCTAATTAATAATATTTGTAAAATATTTTGAAAGGCATATACAGACTGTGATAAAAATGCAACATGAGACAAACACAGATTTAGTATTTTCCTGGACCCTGGTGTCAATTTTTCATCGATTTGCCCGTATCTCACTATCTGTAGTAAACCAAGCAGTGTGTGTGTAACCACATGGAATTCTTCCCTTGTGCTCCTCCTGGACGCTTGGCTCCCTCCCATGAACACGTCCCAAAATGCTGGCAAAGGTCTTCAATCCCTCTCTCTGTGTAAATACTTTAATTAGTTATGGACTTTGCAGGAAAGCCTACTGAGGCCAATTGTCTTTTCAGTGAGAGACAGCTCTGCCTGCTCATCTGTTTTATTGGCCTGCAATTCCAGCCCTATGCCAAAACTGTTATTGCTGGATAAATTAATGAGAACATGTTGTTGCCTCAGCTTTTCAAAACTCCATAATTGCAAATGTTAGGCACTTAATTGAAACAACACTTAAAAAAATTAGTCACTGTCTCTTGATCTTTGTCGTGCCAGTGCCATTCAGAATGATTTCTGAAAATACCAGGCATAACTTTGATCAGTTTTTGCTTTGCTGAGAGAATTAACCTAGGGTTTTGGGTTTCTTTTAATACAAGGTAATTACTTTTTATTTTTTCCCCTGCTAAGCAAGCTAACAGGTTAATAGAGGCATTGCTGAAGTCCTTGGTTAACACTGGCAGTGCCTCTGTTTTGTAATTTTGTTTTGGTTTTTTTTGGTTGAATGGATGAAGTTTTGCATTTCACAGCCCATCTATTGCTTTCTCATCAAGTCTTTACAGTTGTGTCCAATCCAGTTGGTTTCTGGTTTTGGTGGCACTAACCAGGACTGTTTAAATTTATGCTTATGCATTGCAGGAAAAAAAAAGCAACAAAACCCCTTCGGTCCAAATTTCTCTTCTTTACTCTGGCTTTGTGGAGGTTATTTGTGCACTTGCAAGTAGCCAGGCAGTCACTGAAGTCACAGGTCAAATATTTCCAAATTTAAGTATGGATTTGAAAGTGTTTTTATAGCGGCAGGCACTCGATTGTCAGTGCTGACAACCAGAGTGGAACTGCTTCGTGTTTTTCCCTCTGTATCCTTTGGAGAAATCAATACTGAAGTCCCTTTGCTCTCAAGACAAAAGCAGGTCAGGAAACAAACTGAGGCAAGAGCCTGACCCAATTCTGAGTGAGACCACTGGGTATTTAACTGTTTTGCTCAGCTGTAGATTAGAAATATGTCAGGAAAAAAGAGACATAGAAATCAGTGCTTAGCATGAGTGGTGTGGGGTTTTTTGGTTGTTTTGGTGCCTTATGTTGCAGTGCAGCAGAAGTAAGGAATGTACAATGCTTTGTTGGATTATTTTTAACTGGCATATGATCAGTTGTAGCATCCAGCTTCAGTAGTTTTTATTTGAATGGTAACTGAATTGAAATCAGTAGAAATGTACCAGTTCATTTTTTTTTTCAGCTAAGGAATTTTTCCTTAGGATAACTAACTCAGAGCCAGCTCCCAATTCTACAGGGGATGCTAGAACTGTGCTACCAGACCCCTGTGAGGTTTGGGTTATAAAACACAACCTGCAGCTCCTACCAACCTACTCTAAATCAGGAAAAAAAGGGAAACTTTGCAGAAGGATCCAAGCTTATGAGATTTTTCTCTCTCTGGGGCATAAGGTGTATGCCACTTCTGCCCCAAGCCTGCAAAATATGTTCTCATTTTTCCCACTTGGATATTCTTGGCCATGATGACTCTGACTCTCCCCATCAAACACTGTTTGGGGAGTTTTGTACAGGCATCCCTGCCTATTTTACCCTCTGGCTATTTTTCTGGCCAGCAAAACAAGTCAAGAGCAATTTTAATGGCTTTAGAACTCCTCAGTTAGAAAATTCTGTCATGATACTTGTCAGACATAACAGGCCCACATCAAATATCCAGCACCCCTTGTGATAGCTGGGAGGGCTCTAAATAACAATTGATGGACCTTACTGAATAGGTGCATATTAAAAATGTATTGTGAGTGGCAGAAGTAATTCTAGACTCACTTTCACATCACTACAGCTGAAGATTTTTTAGCTTTTTATTTTTATTTAGCTTTCTTGTGGTTTTTGTAACTTGGGTGTAAAACCTTAGTTCTTGGTAACTCATAACAGAAGGTTTCTGCACATGTAAGGGATTGTACAAAAGTGGGGGAGGGAAATGTTTGGCAATTTGTATAATTATTTATTTCTCCATCTCTTGAGTGAGGCATAGCAATTTAGGAAATCTGCTGTCAGGAAAACTGACTAGCATTAGGCTGTATAGAATTACGTGTACAAATACTCAAATACAGTAGAGAGAAGATCTAACTTTAATGTGTGAATTAACAGGCTGAATTTAAGAATACTTTTGGGATTTTTTTTGAATGGTTCTCTTACAGCACAGTCTGGTTTAAATCAGGAGATTTTTTAAAAAGTGAGAGTAAAGTGAATTTTTTTTAACACGAAGTGCCTAAAATGGCATTATGAAATATTTAAAGACATGTCCCCCTAGACTTATTAATCCTAACACTCCCTTTCTCCACCAATGAAACAATCAAAATTATACTTTGCTTTTGAAAGTGTAAAAAAATGTGCTTTTTTGTGTCTTAGCAGATGAAATCATTAATGTGAGTGATATGGTCTTGTCAATGACTGTCTCACGGATTTTTTTTTTAAATGTTGCAATAATTGATGGAATTATGTGTGTTTGTATATAAATGAAGATGTGAGAACCAAATTCTCAGCCATGATTATGGAGTTAATGGTGTGGAACTGTGTTAGTCTGAGGAATAGTGAGCTCATATAAAGCACTACTTGAAAAATAGTAATTCTTGTATAGTTAGATAAGAGGTTTAAATACAATATTCTGCCTGCAATTCTGAAAAAGATCTGGGAGTTTTTATGCAAATGCAGGCCTTGAGCCACTTTTCCTGTGGAGCTCTCCCGTGCTGGCTGTGGAAGGGTTGGTAACCATTGCATTAGAATTCGGCACATGCAGTTGATTTTAGCTGTAATAAATGACAACCTTCTTTAATATTTTATATTCATTTATGAGCTCTTTTAATATACTGAAGAGCTGCCTGTTAGAACAAGCTTTATACTGTCAATAAAATTTAGGGAAGCATTTAAGCAAATTCACCAAGGCAGCAAACGAAGTATTCTAACTAATTTGATTGAAGGAATTGTATTTACTGCCTGTGGTTATTTCACACCCCATCCCCCTCCCCAATTAAAGAAAGTCTATATGGATGTATTGCACTCAAGTGTCACTGTTTTATTGTAATTTTTAATAGTGTACAATTAATACTAGAAGCACCATCAAATAACAAATCGCCGAAGATGAACACTGTCGTCAACACGTTCCTACATAATTTAAACAATGGCATAGGAAAAGTAATTAGCTGACAATAAACCAAGCTAACCCCTCTCCATATTTGCTCTTGGGCTGATAATGAAATAATCAGTAAATGAATGCCTGGGAATCAGTGCTGAACGTGTGTGTTGTTTAAATGAGGAATCCTCAAAACGAGAAGAATGACTTGGATAATAAGTCACTTTTTGTGACTTGAAAAATAAACTGCCTTTTTAGGATGAAAACTGATAAACTGGTCGCTGGTGAAAACCTGAGGAAGTTGGATCCACCCTTAATCTTTGGAGAAGCCTTTGAAGCTTTATAAACAATAAAGGTCAGCTTTGCTGTGAGGACTCACAGAAACAACTTCCCCATCAGCCTGGAATTTATGACAGGGTTAAATTTAGGAGGAATCCTGAAATATGATGGTAGCATCTTGGTGGCTGAATACAACCAAATTACTTTACAAATATCCCCTTCTTTGCCTTTCACCTCCCAGTTTTTCCATAATAAAGGGCTTCTTCTTGTGTCCAGTGAATTCTAAGGGTATGTGAGGATAAATATTGTAGTAGGGCTTCAGAATTTGAGGGTAGAGGGACTTGTGTGCTGACAGATCCTACATATTTTTTGACCTTACTGAATAGCAAGAATTGGGGGGTGTGGGCGAGGTAAACCACAAATGTTGCTGTGTGTGTTTTAAGAGGATTTTAGGGCTATACTCCTCCTTTATCTCTCACTATTGGCTTAATCTGTCTTTTAATAGATTTATTTTTGTGCTCTTTAGCATGGTAGGTAATTTATGACTTTCTCACTGTGAGCATGCTAGACTTGAAATGCTGCTCATCGTTCCTCGGTGCTGCATGGCTTTGCACACAGGGTGCAGTTTAGATGTTCAAACCCTGGCACAGCAGGTGGAAAAAGTGGTTACACACAGCTGGCCCTTTCAGGAAAATAGGTTATACACACTTCTCTTATGCTAAGTCATGATTGTGGCTTCTGACATAAATCAGTGAGGCACAAGCACCTCTGATACTGCTCACACAGCTCCTGCCAGCCTGAAAGAAGCTGAATGATTTTCAATCTGCAATTTCCCCTGTTTCTGGTAGACTTCCACCTGCCTCGTTACTGAAAAATCGAATCAGAAATCAGATTTGCCATGTTGTTCTTGTTTGGCAAAAAGAGTGGCTCTGAGGTTTTTCATTATATTTCCAAAAACTTTTTGTGAATCAACCTTGATTTCCCATTACTATCCACGTTTTCTTGAAGCTGCAAATGAACATTTCAGCTGTAGAAATCAGTTTATCCCCCTTGGGGCAGGGAGCCAAACCAGGAACCCAAGTCCCTCTGTTGCATTTTTTTTTTTTAAATTTTTTTTTTTTTTTGTGTTTGTGTGAATTTCTAGGAGTTCTTTCCCAATATTTCCCCCAGATAACCTTGGAATTTTGATTTTTTGGGTATTTTACTGCAGATTTTAGGACTTTGGGGGCCATTTTTATTGCTATTTTTGGGGGGTTTTGGCTATTTGGATTTTTTTTCCCACCTGTTTTCAAGTTTTTTTCCCTCAAAACTCTGGAATATCGCTGGGCTTTGTGGCTATTTCTGGGTGTTTTAGTGCAGATTTTAGGACTTTTTTGCATCATTTTTATTGCAATTTTTGGGGCAGATTTTGGGCCATTTTGGATCAAATTTTCCCTGGATTTTTTTCCCTGTGTTTCCCAACTTTTCCCTGGATTTTCCTCCCTGTAATCCCTCTATCAGCATACTTGATAGAGACAATTTTTTATGCTATGGGTGCCCTGAGAGCTTATCTGCAGCACTCCTGCTACATTTTTTTAAAATTATTACTTTAACTGTGTCCATGTAGAAATTAATTCTTCTCTTTTGCCCATTATGCCTCCACAATCTCCTTTCCCCCAGCTGCTGATTTGGATAGAGTTAAAAATGATTTTATAGCAGAGTACAGCCTTGATATGGAAGAGAAATAATAATCCTGTAATAATAATAAAATAATAATAATAACAAAAATTATTTTTTATCCTCATGGAATCTCATGAAGGTTTTGGCTGATATTAAGCACCAAGGTTTAAAAAAAAGAAGAATCGGTAATGTTCATGTTTTGAGAGATATTCCAAAATTTGTCTGGTTTTTTTTGTTTTTGTTTTTGGAGAGTTAAAAAAACCCCACCATTGAGCTTCTTTTAAAAAGCTTTTCTGTCTTGTTAACAACATCTCTTTCTTTAGAGCATTTATTTTAAAATCTTAGTAGAAAAATAATTTCATCTGATTTAATAAATCCCTTTCATGGTTCTGCTACTCAAAGTAGTTAGTTTATATGGTGCTTCTGTGGATAATTCCTCTTTATAGAACTTCACAAAACCAGAAATAAATAATAAGTGAGGAGAGAGGTTTAGTAGCTGAAAGATAAAAATATTCCTGCAATAAAAAAAACAATTTACTGGGGTTTTTTTTGTGATTTAGCAAATTGATGTAATCTGTATTAGGGTAGCACTATACTGCAGAGGACCACTTTTTTTTTTTTTTTTCACTGATATTTGAATGGCTTTTGAAGGTTTAAAAATGCTGAAATTGGAGCCGATTGCATGTTTATTGTAGACTCAGCAGTGAGGCAGGGGTGCCTGAGAGGTGTTTGCCTGGTTGTTCTGGGCAACTGGGGATGGCCCCAGGGTCTGGGCAGGGAGCTCAGTGTGTCCAGGAGCCCCCTGGCTCTCCTGTGGTTATTTAGGAGAACCCAAATAAAGCACCCTGTGAAGCACAGCTGCCCTGTTCCACGGTTCTTGTCATTCCTCCAACGTTTGGGGCAGATCTCTTTGCTTTCTGAAGCCAGGAATCTCTACAGTCATCTCCAAAAAACTTGTGTCCACCTGGGTTGGAATAATTCAAACATGCTGGAGGGATTTGCAGTGCAAAACCATGGTTTAAGGTACCTTTTTCTGTGAACATGCTTGCTGAAGTCTTTTACAAACCCCCTGAGACTGACATGTTATTCATATTATTCGTGCATCATTTAGGAAGAAAGGAGCCCTTTTTGATAGTTGTATTTATTTCCTGAATTGTCATTAGGCTTTTTGTTCATCTTCATTTTTAATACCAGGGCTGGTTGCAAGGTCTGATCCTACAAACACTTTTAGGCAGCTTCCATTGCTGTCTCAGATTTCCACAAAATTCTGTGGACATTCTAGGGCCTTCCCTGACATGTCTTCAGAATCTGAGGGGTCCAAGAGCAGCTTTTGGATGTGCTAGGGAGTGCACATGAAACTTGCAGTGAGCTTGAGGAGGAGCTTAGCCTCAATCAGAAAGGCTGGGGATGTTGCAGCTCCCCTTTGGTACAGCTCTCTCCTTGTTTCATTCATCGAGTTTGCTTTCAGAGTGGCAGTCATTTAACATGAAGCTTTGCATCCTGCACTGTCACCGAGGCTGGGAGGTAGTCTGTTTAATAATGTTATTTAAGGAAATGCACACATTCCACGTCTGGCTGCATTATCACAACATGCCAAAGCTTCTCTTCGCCCAGCAGCAAGGGAGAACCACCTTCCCAGCCCTGCTGCAGCAGCAGCACATCACTCTGGGTAGAACCAACACCTGCAGAGCTTTCTGCAGGGCTCAGGGAATCCTCTCCAGGATCTTTTACCTTGGCAGTGTCAGCAGATGTTGGAGCCCCTGGCCCAGCTGCCCCCATCATTCCCCTGGCACATCCTTCAGGATGCCCTGAGGTACCAGGCTTTTCTCTTTTAATCTCATGGCTAACAGCCCTAAACGGGATAATTTTTTATTTTGACCTGTTTGCTCTCTGAATTAAAAAGGGCAAATGTTTTTTTTCTCAGGAAGAAGAAATGAGTGAGAAGTTTAAAGGCTGTAAACACCTAGCTGTGATAATGACTGGCTTAATTAGTGCAGAGCCCTCCTGGTGTTACTCAGCAGCAAAACAGACTACTAATGGTTGGATTGAAGGAGGATAAATGTGCCTGTCTAATATTCTGCTTCTTTTTTTCATTAATTTTGTCTAATTTAGCCAACTGCTCTCTTTTCAGTAGAGTTCAGAGTAAAGAAATCTTTACCTGTGTAATTAGTGTACTTTTGCACTGGCAGCTCTAATCTCAGGAGTAGCTCAGTGCTCAGCCCACCGACCCCAAGTTATCTGCACCTTAAATGGAACTGATGAGTTTAAAAGCTTGGTGATGTTGGATGTGCCAACATCATCCTCTGTATTTTAGCAACCTGCAGCAGCAGCTGAAAATAAAAAACTTTGTAGGGAGCTTTCCTGGGGGAACAGCAACCCAGATACCCAGACTGAAGGATGGCATTGCAAATATGCCAAAACCAATAGGGAAAAAGAAAAGTTGAGAAAGATTGTTGGCAAGAGTCTATGCAAGTGCTGGTTCTGTACCTCTTCCTGAAAAACCCTTTTCCTGTTGCTTTTGTTATTGTCTGCTAGTGAGAAATGTGGATAAAGAAATTCACATTTTAGCTACATTTCTGTAAAAAGTAATATCTATAACACAGCAAAGTTTCATATGTTGGCAAATAAGATGCCTTGTATTTGCTTAAGTGATTATATTTCAAAGGTTTAAAAAAATCCTAGATTTCTTTAAGAGTTTAGATATGTTTCATAAGCACATTGAGTGGCTGATTTAAGGCATTTTAAAGCAAACTGAATTGTTCTGTGAGCCTTATATCATCAACTAATGAAAAAAGACAGATCCTAAGGGAATTTCCTAATCTCAGTTAATATTGTGACTAGCTGTATAGCTCTAAAATATGCAGAAACCATTTCTCCAGTTCCCTCTTGCTCAGTTTTGCAGATGTTAAATAAGCTGACTACACAAAACACTGTTCTCCTCTAACTAGAGATGAATTGTAGCTCTCTTCCTTCTATCAGTCTTGCTATTTTGTGATTTCACAAACTATTCTCTGTAGGCACTATGAAAATCTGGCAGTCTGTGACAGATTTTTCCATGGCGCATAATTGTTCCATGGCATGTTTATTTGGGCTGCACAGTGGCACAGCTGGGGCAGAGCAGAGGCTGGTTCCCTGTGTTTTAAAGGTTGGACTCTTGGTTTCAGTCTGTAGTTCCCCAGTGAGTCCCATGGGTGGGAAAACTGGTGATTTGCACCCATGAGTATTCCCTAAAGGCAGGGCTGGAGTTTTGCTTGGCAGAGTAAATGCCAGAATGCAGCATGAAATCAAGGGGAAAACCTCGCATGGGAGGGAACAGCATGGCTGGAGATGGGAAAATGAGGAAGGTGGAAGAAATGGGAGGAGTGATGGGGAAAACAGGACAAGCTGCTATCAGCTTTCTACTCAGCAAGGTTTTAACTGCATGTTTTATTCTTGAGCAGCAGCACACACAGGTTCCCAGAGCTGCTGTGCCCTCCTTTGGCTTTCTGTCACTTGTGCGCACAGGGACAGGTACACAAGTGTTCTGCTTCCCCTGGAGGGTTCAGAGTCCCCTTAGTGCCCAGGTCAGCAATGTGGAGTGAGCCAGAGTGATGTGACACACCCTGGGTTGTGGGGCTGAAGGTCTGGGGAGGGAAACAGAAAAGGTGCAAAACTCTCAGAAAGCTGTGAGAATGCAAATCTCAGGATGGAGAAATGCAAGAATGCTGAAGATGCAAGGACAAGAAACAATAGGGCTGTGTAGAGATAGACCTCAGGAAAATGTTAAGCAAGATAGAAAAAATATGTAAGCTTAATAATGAAGTTTATCTATTGTTTTTAACTATTACAAGCAAGCATTGTTCAAAGCAAGATGTACACGTGGCTTTATTAATTGGCCTGAGCAAACTCTTGTCAGCTTTTAACATTATGCTGTTGGTTAGAAAGTTGTTAAAAGACTTTGTCACAAAGAGAACTTGGTCTGCTCTGCCAGCAGCTGAAGCTGCTCCATCTCCCTTCCTTGCTTCTGTAAAATGAGACTGATGAGATTGTGATGGAATAAAGGTTTTGAGACAACTGCTCCAGCATTCCTGTCCCATTGCTTGTGTACATAGATATATAAATATAAGAGAAAGAATATCCCAGAACCAACAGTTTGGGGAGGCAGCAATGGGCAATCTGGAGGTTCATAGCATTTTCCAGCAGCCTTGTGGGGCACAGATCACACACAATGCTGAGATGTACAAAGTCAGCTGTTATTCCAGAACCTTCATCAAGACATACAGGTGCTTGCCTGAAATTCCAAAATGAGGAGGACAGCTGCAGCTTCAACCATTATTTTTTCCTTTCACAGCGCACCAAAGATTTTATTCAAAATTTCACTTGGGAACGTACAAAAAAATGTGCAAAATAAATTCTCTGGCATTTTTGTTGCTTTATATAGTTAATTTACACTACAGGAAACTGATTTGAATAAACAGTAGTTCGTAATTCAAGGAAGGCTTGGCTGAAAACCTTGGCATTGGGTAAGATATAAATTTAAATGAACAAGTCTGTTAGCCTCCTCAGATGGGCCTGTAACAGAAATCTGCAGGCAGATTTGTAAATAGAGAAGCAACATTAGTCACCCCTGTAATGGAAAATGTCTAATATTGTGCATACATTTATCAGGATAATTAGATTGCAAAAAGTTACCAGATGGCATAGAGGTTTATATGGGTTTCAAATGAATTAAGGTTGTGGGAGCCCACAGAGAGGCTGTTAAAAGGCAATTCTGTACATAAACTGTGAAATATGAAGAAGTAAGCAAAAATACTCTTTGTTGAGGGAATAGTTAAAATAATTACAAAATAAGTAATGAAACTCTGAGGATCTGATTTTTTCCAAACATGAACATTAGCATAGCCTTGTTAACATGCTGTTTTCAGGTTTATAGTAAAATATCAGTTGGGAAAAGCCAGTCCCTAGGCTTAGAAAATGCTCAGAATACAGAATATAAATACTGTCTAGTGGTCAGCTATGTCTATGGAAACAGCTTTGTTCTGTTAATGTCTGAAATTCTCCGTACAGTTTAAATTTTCAGGGTAGTGAATAAATGCTGGTATTGTTGAACCTGTTTTGCTGGTCACTGGGAGTCCTGTGCTTCATCTTTTGAATGTCAAATAAATCCTGCACCACTGAAATAGCAGAGGCAGTGATAAGTTTTGACAGCTGCTCGAACAATAGGGGAGCATCACAGTTTTGGTAACAGATGTGTGTCTTGTGTACATTGTGCTGCCAACACGGGAGATAATTTCATTTATCTTGTCCAAGAGTTAGCTTGAACCTGAGGGCAGAGGCAGTGGAGATGATGGCACATGAGGATGAGATTTTGAGGAAGGCTGAAATTAAAGAATTGTCAGTCCTGGCCTTTTTTTTTTTTTTTTTTTTT
>PYHW01009817.1:803236-851488 GCA_013186435.1 Turdus rufiventris | reverse complement strand
CTGTCTGCAAGCTTTATTAGCAAAACCAGTCTGTGAATATATTTAAATACATTGTTAGCTTGCTAGTTTCCTTGCTCTGAAATAGGAAGACAGTCCTGGGCTGTTTATTCAATGCATGTTTGGGTTTTATTTTTTGGTGGGTTTTTGTTTGTTTGTTTGTTTGTGGGGGGTTTTTTGTTGGTTTTGTTTGTTTGTTTGTTTGTTTTTTCCAGATTGCATCCATAATTTTCCCCTCAGTAATTCTATTTGTTAATTATTGGTTGGTTTTCAATATTGGTTTGGCATGGAGGTCTTATACACATGGTAGTGGCAACAGCTGGTTCTGGTCACTCTCATACATTTCATACCAGATAATCACCTCCACATTAAATATAAAGTCCTGAATTACTCTGTTTATTATTACTGTAGTCTCAGATCCCATATAAAATTGCTTTTGCCCTGCTTAATTGACAACAGATAATTTTAGCAGTTGACATGAGCAAAAAGCAGAAATAGCAGAAAGAAATCAGTGTCACTTTATACTCCTTTAACAAAGCAGGATAATATATCCTTTATTCTATGGTAGCTGCCACTGTGCTTCTGATACAGAAAGCATCCTGTAACACACATTTTATGTTGCTGTTGTGGTCTGTGAATTAAATATTTGTTAAAATTGTGCCCTTTTAGAAAGGACAAAAGAAGTAATATTAAATAAAATCCCAAAACACTGACACTCCCTAGGCTCTAATGTATATGGAGGGATCTTTTTTTGATTGTTTAAAGAGCATTCTCCACTTTTAGCAGTGAAACTTCATCTGAATGGTTCAGAGAGGCAGAGGCTGTGTGGGATTGGCACTTTGGTCCTGGCACAGCTGTGTGTGCTGGGATGACACTTTGCTGCTCCCTGTGAGCATGCAGTAAACAGAGTTTGCAGGAACTACTTCAACATGAGAGAGGAAAGTGATTTTCAGAGCTGTTTTTTTTTTTAAAGACTATTTTGAAAAATGGAAAACACATTTTAGTCATGGTCAGTATTTTCAATGATTTCGTGTTGATACTAGGATATGTTCCACTATAGGCATCAAAATAAATTAAGGTTAAATACCTGCATAGTAGTTCTTGAGCAAGATTTACAAGAGAAGGCTAAAAATTACGTGTAATTTGAATCCAGACCAGCAGAGATTAGAAAGTAACTGGCATCTCTGCTTTGAGGAATGACTGACATGCTTCTTTTGTTTGGCAGCTTTTATAAAAGGAATTTACTGCTGCTTTTAAGTATTTTGAAAGCACTAATCTAATTGTTAAGTGGGTAGAAATGTAGAGACCATCAGGCTGCTTACTTAGGAAATGAATTTTTTGCAGGGTTGCCATAAAGAAACACAGTACAATAAAGCTTACTGAAATTGCTGCAATGTAACAGAGATTAAATGTATTATCTTCAATGTGGCAGCTACATTTTGTTCTCTGGGGAGTGTTTTGAAGCATTTTTTCCCAGCCAGAAAAAAAAAAAACAAAAAAAACCAGCCACCAACCCTTTTGGTGTGACACATTGAAGTTTCACATAAGAAATAATAGTGTAAAATTAGTAGACCTCAGCATGAATAATTCAGGATTTCTAATTTTAATCTGAAGCTTGTCTTTGCAAATTAAGTTAATGGTAAACTTAATGGTAAATACTGATTTGAATGAAATAATAGACTTCTTTCTCATGAAAAATTTAACTACTGAGACCAATTAGAGAAATTAGATGAGAGAGGACTGAAGTTCTTAAACTAATCATTTTATTTATACTTCTACCCAAACCATCTAGTAATTGGCCCACGTGGCTAATAAAAAGAGCAGTGTAGTTTGAAAGCAGAGAAGAGTATCTGGTGACATTAAGTTGTCCCTGTGCCATGTGATTACTGAAACTATTTTATGGCCTCACCTGGACTAAAACTTAAATACAAGTTACAAGTTCTAGAGGAATCTGAACTGCTTAATATTCCTGCCACAGGAAATCTAAGGAGCAGTGAAGAAAGGCAGGCACTGAGGATTCTCCAAACCAGACTGGCAACTCCTTAAAATTCCTAAAGGCCTGTTTCTGGGTCCCTAATAGGAAGAAATAAGTGCCTTTAAACATTTCAAGAAACTCCAGCTACTTTTAGCTCAACAGAGTTTTTATTTTTAGAACAAAGCAAAATCCAAGTGGGAATAAGCATGGACCTCTTGGAGAGTGTCTGTTTTATTTAATTAATTGTCTTTTTATAGTGGGTAACGTAGCACTATTTCATATGTGAGGAAACAAAAAAGCAATCCATAAATCCATAAATGTCTTTTTTACTGAGAAAAGTTTTTGTGGCTGCCTTCTCTTACATGGTGCAGCCCTTTCAGGAACTTTTTCAGGACATGCCCCTGTTGGCAGCCAGGAACCTGCTGACTAAAAGCTTATCTTGCAGGAGGAAAGCCACAGGCAGCAAGCCCAGTCTCAGATGTGAGAAATTGAAGTTTTATGCTCGCTAATATAGCTGATACCTCACTGGAAGATATGAAAAATTCTTTTCAGAATACTAAAATAAGCTCACTAGAGCCCTGTGCACCATTTCAGAAGCATGTGAGGCCGTGGAGGCTTCTGTTTCATGCGAGCTCTTTATTTTTCTTCCATGTTCCACCCTTTATATTTTTTCATTTCTGGGAGGAATATGTTATCTTCCTGGCTCTCTGATCTGAGTTAATTTGGTCAGCAGAGTTAAGCCCAGAGCTGGCTCCCAGGGAGGTGGAAGACACATCATGGACTGTCTCTGTCCCGAGCTGACACTGCTATTTATTTTGCTAATAAGCACAAGGTGCATGTGGAATACTTCCACACCCTCTCTACTGATATCCCTCTCTAGGAAAGTCATCTGCAAAGCCCAAATGTCTGCTTTTACAGTCAAAACCAGGCAATTTTGAATGGGGGAGTAGTCCAGTGGATAGATCATGACTGCCTTTAAGCCTGTTTGTAAATGTGTAGAAGAAAAGCACTAATTATTATTCATAAATATATATATATATATATATATATATATATATACACACACTCATGGTAATGCACATACACATACATGTAGATCTAAGAGTGATGAATTAAAACTTTATACTAAAAGGAGAGACAAAGACCAGTAAATACACTGTCCCTAAATAATCTGCATAGCAAACGTGGCAATAATTGAGGCTTGAGAAACCTGCTGGCAAGTAGTGGAATTATTTTTGGCATCCTCTGCATTCTGAGCATGTATCTGTAGCTTTGTTTTTTATGTTCTCTGAGCCCTGTGCATTTTAGTGCCCAGAACAGCAGTAAATTGAGTGTCTGACAGCTCCTGAAATGCGTGTTCTGCTGCTTTCGGTTGAATACGCTCTGAAATCAATGCAAGAAAATGTACAATTTTTATACATGTTTAATACCTCTCTACAAGAGAAGGTCAAATGAAGTGGAACGTTTTGTTTGCAGTGATCTCAGTGGTGGTGGTGGCAGGTGGGAGCTGTGGGGATCAGATGAGGCTGAGATGCTCTGGCAGTGCCTTGGCAGCTTTGTGCCCGGCGAGGGGAGGGGTGCAGAGCTGCCCCATAAAGAACATTAATAAATTAACCTGTGCACTTAACCTGCTGCTTGCAGATTCAATATGCTCCACTTAATTACTTTATATTGAATGAGAAGATTTAGTTTGAAGCAGCCTAAGTGTTACAGCCCTGTTTTGTGTACTGTGGGAAGCACATCAATACACACACACAACATGTTCTTAAGGCTTCTTCCTCTGGATGGCAATAACATCTAAAACATCTGCTTCTAAATACAGCATTGGTCAGAAATGGATCAGGTAATCCAATCTATAGAGTATGCATGGGATGTAATGGACTTCAGCAGTATAAAAAATAGTGAAGCTAGCTAAAAGCTGCTCTGTAATATTATACACAGTTTTTAGAGAGGAATGGAGCTTGTGCAATGTATTTAATTCTTTTAAAGCTTTATTAAATAACTTTGGTTTTGCTCTTTCTGCAAGAAGAAAAGAAACTTCCACTAGCTTCACTTAGCAGCAAGTTCCCTGAATCCATTGGGGGTATAAAAAGGGAAAAGACAGGAATGTGTTTCACTTTATTTTCTTATTTAGGACAAGCAGGTCTCATAAACAAAATTAACAATTATTGGCCATATATAGTGGGTGTTACAAACTTTTTTGTCTTTTTCAGGTACTGAGTATCTCAGGGGAGAGAGCTAAATCTAAACTTTCAGATACAGTACATTAGAGCTTCTGAAAGGAAACTAATTTCATTACCAGTGACTATCACTTCTTTGGGTTTTAATCTGGTTTTCAAACAGCTTGAACGCCCTCAGCTGTGGTTTTAGGGTTTGGATTCAAAGTAAAGTCTACAGGGAAAAGTTAAGATTGCTGTGCTGAGCTGCAGTTTTGTCCTGGCTTGCTGATGCTTCAGAGATCAGACCTCTTCTTAGCTCTAACAAACCCTGTATTTAACAGATCAGGGGGCGGAGAGAGGGGAATTTTACCAGCCTAATAAAGTTTTGTTTATTGGAAGTTACAGTGCATTCTGGATGAGCCAAGAGAATTAGTCGCATGGCTTGCCTTCTTTATAAGGGAGCC
Organism: Turdus rufiventris; assembly: GCA_013186435.1. NCBI lineage: Eukaryota > Metazoa > Chordata > Aves > Passeriformes > Turdidae > Turdus > Turdus rufiventris. The sequence goes on along the minus strand of PYHW01009817.1, from coordinate 846,893 downwards.
ACATCCTCTTAGGAGGGGAAATGCAGTTTTTCTGACAGACCCACTCAAAGTACTTGTACAGACTTTTTTTATCTTCAATGACTCTTGTGGAGGGAGACCTGTGGCCCCTTTTCTCCCCCCACCAACAAACCATTTTATGGTGCTGAATAGATATCACACATGATCTAGGAATAAAGAGCCAAAAGATCTCTAAGTCTTAGAGGGAATCTTACCATTTGTAGCAAGTATAATCTGAGTTGTGTATAACTGCAACAGGAATTATTTTGCTTCCTTTGATACTCCTGCAAAGTCTCAGCAAGTACAATTTCTTTGGTGTGAGAAGTGAATTGTTGGATCCATTTTGCCCTGCTGATACAGGGACCTGTCTGTTACCTGAATGAGTGCTGCAGAGAGTGGAAAAGCTGCCAAGTTTAGCTAATGGGTTCTCTTTTTTTCTTTCTTTTTTTTTAAACTGTTTTTCTAATTCCATAGTTATGAGCAGAGAGCTTTGCCTACTTCTTTCACACCAGCAGTGCTCATGGTGGCTGCTTGGAGCCCTGCTTTAAGAAAGTGTTTGATCACAAGACAGAGCTTACTTAAACCAGTAGTGACCAATTTCTGTGTGTTTTTCTGGTTTTTCCCTCCTTAGACCTCAGGTACATATGTGTCACTGTGTAAATCCCAAACTTTCCACCCAAATCCTTATTCTCCAGACTTGGTTTAGATATAGTATAAAAAGTTCAAGAGGTAGGACACACAGGAAAGCCTGCCGTGGAGGCATTGTTTTGCAGTTCAAAGATCAGCTTTTGATTCATTTTTGGGCAGAAGAGGGCTTTAATAAACAAAATAATTATTTCAATAAATAAGTAAGCAAACGTTCTCTGTGGATCTTCCTGTCTGAGCTGAATCCTACTTCCAATTTGCTGCTCAGCACAGAAATTGGACTGCACTCCAGCAGATGCAAGGCTCTTAAAACTTCCACTCCTTCATATGACCTAATAACCTAGAGAAGATCCTCTGTATCTCTCTACATAACATATCTATGGGGTTTATGAGGGTGGATTTTCAACCACCTTTTTCAACCTAGAAATGAAGCAACACACAAGATAATATTAGTATGGGAGGTCATATAAAAGTGGATCCTTATTGGAGCTCCAGGGGCAGTTATGGAAAATGTTCACAAAAGCCCCAACCCCACAGGGGTGCATACAATATCATAATTTTGGTAAATTAGCAATTAGGAGCACAAGTGATAATGTAACACCCCCCAGCCCAAGCCCCTTCTAAGCCCTCACTCCCCTCAGATGGGTCTGTGCTTTGTTGATGGAAATGTGTCTGAGGAGCTGGTTTTTAGGAACCAAGATAGGAAGGGGGCTTTAAAACAAGTTTTGTCTTTCTATCTCAATAAAGGGGATGGAAAAGTAGAGGGGAAACTAGCTAGAATACAATAATAGGCTACAGAGCTCCAAATATATGTATGTGAAGAATATAGAGAATAAATAAAAGAAAAAAAGACAAAAATCAAAACGACATCAAGCCTCCTTCCTTCTGTGCTGGTCATTTGAATCCTCTGGCTTTGCTTGACAGGAATTTTTCCCTGCTTGTGGGAATACCAGGACTTCCCATAGACCCCATAGACCTTGAAACTACTGATGGCTTTTGAGCAAATCCAAGCCAAGAAAATGTTATTGCAGGAAGTGAAAACATTTGGTCATCCCATTGGGATATCGAGCTCCCCATCTCTTTGAGGTTTGATTGGTACTTAAATTGCAGCTTAACCTGAAAGATTTTGCACTAAAGCAGATCAAAAATTCAATGCATCTATTTTTCTGTGCTTTCTTTGCCTGTCTTAAAACCCTTTAAAAATTCTGCAAGGAGTGGCAGGATCCTGGCAACCTGCATGGCCCAAAGGTGCAGCCCCAGCAGATGCAGCTGTGCTGTGCCAGAGCAGCTTGTGGGATTCTTCTGCTGCTGTGGTTTGATATCATGGCTGAAATTGAGCCACAAAGAGTCTGGGTTTGATCCATAAATTGATGTGGCTGAAACAAGTTGTGCTGACGGCAGCAAAGGGAAGGCTCTGCCTAGGAGGGTAGCTCAGGTGAAGGGAAAATCCTGGGCATCATTCAGCCCAGCTCAGCTTCCAGGATGACACTAAACTGCTGCTGCAATCCTTAGGGAAAAAAATGGAGTATTGCGGCTCAATTGTTCTCACACTTTGTGTCTGACTTCAAGGTTGCTGAAGATTGGAAGCTATTAACTTTTTTTCCCCCCCTAATATTATATATTTTATTAAAAGGAATGTTCTAAACCACTAGTTTTCTAGCAGTAAGGTATTTACAGGTGGTTATAACTGGTTGGTGATTTTTCAGGAGATACAAATTTGAGTTATTATTCTGTTATACCTTAAATGACTTAGAATTTAGGATCTTCCAAGTATGATCCTGAAAAAAATTTTTTCCCTTTTTCCCCCCACCCCTCATATTAGAGTGGATAAGGCCTCATTTGAAACAAATTGCTTTTAAAACCAAAGCTCTTTTCAGCCCCAGGAGATGTACATGATTAGAGAGTTACTAAGCACTTTAACACAATCACTCAGGCTGTAAAAAAGAAATATATTAATGGAAGAAGATCAGCAACAATCAATAATTTGCTGGAATACCTCAGAGAGGGAAAAGAAGCCCCTCTGGCTTTTAATTTTGGAATCAGCATTAAGATGTGCTGAGTACTCATGATCCTCCAGGGATTTGCCTTTCACTATCAAGAGCAAATAGAATGATGTTGTTTCTAAAAAGGTACATCTGTCAAGGATGGAAGGAAAATGGTAGAGATTTAATTCTTGATTTGGGAAAGCCTCTGGATTGATGTTTTAAGTTCAGTTTCATAAATGAGACTGGTTATGGTAAGCAGAACATGAGACACATGGCTGCTTCTTTTGGCCATGAGCTCTGAGTGGAGATGATCTGGTAATAGAGAACTTGTCCTGAATTTTCCCACTGTGCCCCAGTGCAAGATGGGGTCAGTCCCATTTGTGCTGTGGGGCAGGGGATCTGCTCATGCACATACACCAAATATTGGTGTGCCCACCTACATAAGAGATCACAAAAACCAAAATTTTTCATTTTTAAATTTATTTATTTTAAAAACCGAAATTTATTTGGCCCCAGAAAACCATTCTGGCACAAAGAGCTTACAGAACCACTGCACTAAGTTCCTTCTTCCTAGTTTTAACATTTTATGTCTACACCTACATAGTGGATGTATATGTGATAGGCAATAATTTACTGAATTGCAATGCTGTGGTTGAAAAAACCTCAAGTTTTACAGGTAAAAAAGTGAAAAACAGAAACATTAAGGATCATTGAAATAGTTTGAAGTCTAAAATGTCAGAATTACTGAGTGCCATTCCAATATTTTAACTCTATAATTCTTTCTATATGTGAGAAGTTCTATATTCTCCTTTTCTGGAAATCCTCTACTGACACTAAAAATGTGTCACAGGCTCTTCATGCTGCCAGAAGGAGGAACAGTAAAAGGGAGTTTGGTGTAATCTCCCTTCATTATTAATTTGTTTAAATATACAATCTGGCCAAGTTTTATCTTCTTTGTAATCCTCCTTTTAGATAAGACTGTATATTGCTTATTCCCCTAGAGAGCATTTCTTAATGATGTGTCTGTACTGGAGCAAGGACTTCCATGAATATACTAGGGACCTTTATTTTAATTTTTTTGTTGTCTCTGACCCATCCCTTAGGTTTTACCTGACTTGGCAGGATCTCCCTGTTCCTCTAGCAGGCAAAATGATTACCAGCAAAGCAGCAACTGATGTATGCAGAACTCATCTGAAGGTATTAAAATGTCTAGGAGGTTGTGCAAAATGACTGCAGAGTGTGTGTTCAGGATGGTTTGGTTCTGTGAGACAAAGCAGTCAGCTGTGACACAGAAAAAGGCTTCCCCCAGCCTGGTGGAGAAGCATCTCTTTTCTAAAAGTCCAAGAAGCATTTAGGTAAAAGGAACAGGTGGCTAGCTGGGTTTTGGTTTGGAAAATGGTATAAAACTCACAACTTACTGAATTTTGCTGCACAACCTCTGCCTAAATTAACAGACTGGAATAACATGTTAAAAAATCCCAGGTGTAGGCAGGCATTGTTTTGGCAGTGCTCAAACCCTTCCAGGCTGTGGCAGAGCAGGAACTGCAGGACTGCAGAGATCCAGGTCCTTATGAATGCCCTGGTTTAACACTGGGGCTAGCATGAGCCCATGGCTACTATAAACAGAGATGCCATTGGTGAGTGTCTTCAGCATCCCCTTTGGGCTAAGATTTCTTCCTCAGGCTTGGTTAACAGACTTCCCATGCAGGCAACCCATGGTTTCAACTGTGGCCTCCAATTTATTTATTTATTGCTGTATTTAGGTTTATTTTTAGAAAGCGGGGCATAACTAGCGTTGCATTCTTTGAGTCCTGTTGTTATTTTCTCCTTTAGAAGAATATTCAGTTCTATATTTTTAACTTTGTCTCTGGCCCCCTGTGCTCCAGCTGTGGTTTTTTTAACACCTAATATCACTTGGCATTACATTCCTTTACAAATCAGTGTGCATCCTGGTGCCCTACATTAAACCTAATGACCCTCCATGTAGCCAGAGAAAATCAAATCACTATGTGGACATGGAGAAAGCACAAATTCCATAGGTTTGAATATAATAAATTGAAAGAGGTGTGTCACAGAGATTACTGAGTTGAGGTTACACTGACTGAGCAAAAACCTGGGAGCTCCAAACTGACTCTTGAAGCAATTTGATTCCTTAGGAAGTAGAAAGAAATCAATAGAAATTTAGTCATCCATTTTCACAAAGGCCCTACTTCATTTTGGTTTCTACCTTCCTGGCCAAGTTCCTGTCACTGTTAGGTGGATCAGAGTGGCATTTGTCTCTAAAAATAAATAAGAGTTCTTCTTGCCCTTCCATCTACAAAAGCTTGATGTGATTTTCATTCTGGTGTTCAGAAAAGCAGACTACTTTCTAATTCAATGGATGCTTTACAGAAATGTTTTTGATACAGTGCAGTTAAAAGATATTTATTTTCTTTTTTTTTCCCCATTGTGTGTATACATGTTCCCTCTAATTTTTCCAACGTACAGACACTTGTGCATTACAATTAGAGACAAGACATTGTGGTGTCAGGCTCTTACAAGTCCTTGTTTTGGCTGGCAAACGTGTGCCATAGTGTTCTGTTAACAGGCAGAGAAGTGCTAGTTAGGAAAAATCCTCTGCAGAGTGTGAGAGCCCTTTTGGCAGCAAGTGGATGTGCTGTTCCACTCTGATTTCCAGCCCAGCTCTCCCCACTCCAAATCCAGGGTTGGTTTGTGTTGCATTAGAATAGGAAGCCCTTTATTAAAAAAAAAAAAAAAAGTGTAATGGGGAGGTTAAAGAATTTACAACCATCAATAAGGGATCCTTTGTAAAGTATTTTTCTGGAGGTAATGAGGCCACCTTGGAAGCTGCTGGATCTCCTTTCCTCTCTGGGGCTGAGAACCCCTGGAACCTCTGTGAGTTGGCAGCCTGATGCAGCCTCAGCAGCTCAGCACACAAGAGACGAGCTCTCCTGAATTAATACTCTCTTCTCCTAGTTTTAGAATAATCTCTGGAATAATTTCTAGAAAATCCTTAAAAATTCAGCGATTAAAAGTGTGCTTTTCAGCTTTCCCTACTCTTCTAAACCAGAGATTTATTAACTTGCCATGATGTTTTCTAAAGCCTTTGTGTGTGCAAAGCAGGGGCTTTGAGCACAAACACCACAAACCAACAAGCCAAATAGCACTTCAAGCCAGAGTCAAGGATGAATTTCATGCTGCTGTTGCAATTATGTGCTTTCCAGGCTTTGGTACCTGAGGTAAATTTTCCATTCCAAATCCTGTTTTCAAGCTCTCTGAAGAATAACACAGCCCACCCCAGGAAAAGGAAAGTACTGATGATAGATTTAAGGATCAAGTAGAGCTTTTGGCCCCTTTGTTGATTTGGTTTTGTTTTGATCGGTTTTTCCTCTTCACTTAATGAAAAGGTAGGGAGGATTAGTTTATAAAACTTTATAAACTTTTCTAACTATTTATAATAACTTTATAGACTTTTATAACTTTATAATCACCAGCCCTGGATGTGTTTAAAAAAAGACTGGATGTGGCACTTGGTGCCATGGTTTAGTTGAGGTGTTAGGGTGTGGGTTGGACTTGATGATCTTGGAGGTCTCTTCTAACCCTGTGATAACTTTTTTTACTGGCTTTTTTTGGTGAAATTTGTACATTTTGAGATTAAGCTCTGACCCTCTGAACTTTATGTCAAAATCTAGAATTTAAAATGCATACTTTTTATTTCCTTTTGAAAAAATAACAATTTGGTTTTTATCTAAAATAGCTCAGGCTGATGATTGCCCAATTGTTTTCTGTACTGCAAATATGATCTCGTTGTTGTTTGCCGCTTGGAATGTTTGATCAAAACCTTGCTTTTCTGCAATTGATTTTTGAGTTTTAAAAAGTGAGAATTTAAGATTACGCTGCAAATATTTAATATGTGAAAAGTTAAATGGTGGCAAGAACTAAAAGTGAGGATGTGGGAGTTTTCTGTGCCATGAAGCTGCACAGATCTGGAACTGCTGCTTTATGATGTACTGTCACAGTATTTTGCACAATTCTTGCCAGTCTTTGCTTTGTATCTTGGTAAATGTAAAAAATTTGGCTCTGAAGATCTTCCACATGCAAAAGAAAATTGATCAGTTGTGGTGATGGAAATATATTTGTAATTTTATTTAAGATAAAATTGGTTATCTTTTTGAGAAAATAGATATATTTTTGATGGGGAAGTATAAAAACTGTATTGATAGAATTTTAGTTCTCTGAATTTTAAGCTGCTGTTGATGCTCCTGCTGTGTTGTTCTGAGGTCATTTCACTTGGAAAAACGCTGGTTTTTTGTGCTGCAGACAAGTAACAAAACCTTTGAACTGTGGAGAGGAATATGAAGGGCTTGATATAGGCAGCAGATATCTCCTAATAATTTACTCAGACTAGCAAATCCTGGTACCAGAGATCTGCAAACATTGGAGTATCTCACTTAGACATTTTTCAAATCAAGATGGCATTTATGGAAATTCATAAGCAATGCACGGTTTTGGATGTGTTTATTTTGAAAGTATATAATGAAAAATCTGTGTGAGGAGGGAAATAATTTGAAAAAGAAACTCTACCCTTTGCTTTGTTTTCTTACTGCTTTGCAAATTTTAACAAAGCTAGCAAGAAAAAAAAATTTGAAATTAAAATGAAGATGAGAAGTTTTCTTTTTTTGTGCCACAAACGGGTTGGGATGGGTGTAGTTTTCCTCTTATGCATTTTTGAGAAAAGCATCTTATACTGACCTAATCAGAGAGAAATTGCAAAAAATTTAATGTATGGAAAAAATCCTTCTTCATCTAATACCTGACAGAATTTTTCCCCTCTGACTGCAGTGCAGCATATTTTTTTTCCCCTGGATGTATTTGTTATCGTGTACTAATGTAGGAGTAAATAGTAGAACCAAGTCATAGAATTTTGTCCTCAGACTTTGACAGATACTAAAATATGACTCATCATATCTAGTTAATGCTAATCCTTTCCCACTGCTTCTCTCTGATTTTATTTCTCTCTCTCTTTTTTTTTTTTCTTTTTTTTTCTTTTTTTTTTTTTGTGCTTCAAATTCCCAGACACATTGCTTGAGTTACCTGTGGGGCAGAAGGTTGTATCCTCAAAAGTTCTATTCCTCAGCAAAAGCGTCTCTTTGAGATGAAATTAAGTGGTGTGGTTATGATGGCCTTACAGATGTGGATTTTATATTTTAAAACTGAAGTTTCTCTAGCTTTTCCTCCTCTTTTAATACCAGTTAATCAGTGTTTTCAAACTCACTAACCTTTTACCTGGTATTAGATGTTGATGAGACCTACTGTGATCATCACCATCATTTGTGCCCTTTAAAAAGGGCTGAAAACTTGTGTGGTTTTGATATCCTTGTCAAACAGCACCAGCTAGAAATGAAGTTGAAAATCAATATAGTTAAACAAGACTGGGCATATTAAGATCTCTGGGTAACTTCTCTGATCTCTATGGATCCGAATGCATAATTGGCATTAATATTGATAGAAGTGATGGGCTTTAGCTCAAGGACACAAGACCCAACAGGAAATTAAATATTCATAAAAAGAGTGTTATAATTAGCATTCCAGGCAGCATCTTATTGAAAATTTGCCATAGTTTAATCCCATCTTTGGAGGTAATGGCAATCTTTTCGCTATGCTGTGGGCTGGATTCACTGGAAGAAGTGGGTGCAAAGTGGGAATTCCTGAAGAGACATCTGTCTTCAGTCTGTAGCTCTCATAATAACTAGATGTTTCCTCTATCAATCCATCAGGTCCCCAGGACATGGATGAAGTGGGATTGATGGAAAAATTGCTTTGGCTTTAGTCCACTTGTTTGGTTTTTACTAAGTTCAGTTGCTTGCAAATTAAGAACATAGTTTATGGGGGTTTTTTTAGGGTGGCAGTGGGTACTAGAAATTTCAGTGGTTTTAAGGCAAGTAGGGGGTACTAAATTGTCCATGACTGATGTATGCATAGATAAAATCCATGACATTCACATCTTTTAGACTGAGTGGGAATTATTGTAGCTAAAGCATACCTTGTTCTATTTTGAAAGCTGCATTATTTTAAGGACAGTTTGTAATAGCTGAAACTTGTACAAATTATTTCTGGTCAACTCATCTTTGTGAGCAAGATCATCTCATACTTGATCTTTTCCATTTTGATCAGTATCAACATGTCAGCTTTGATCTGCTTCTTCCAGGCTGGCTGGCAAGGTGCCACACAGGGCACTGAGTGTGGTGTCCATGGAATTTCCTTGCTGGTGTTTTTAAAATCCACCTGCCTGATTTGTATGAGATTAGCTGTTTGGCAGGGGCTCTCGGTGCACTCACCCACATTTTCCAATCTTGCCTGCACAAGGTGGGGAAACGGCAGCGTGGCACCTCCTCTTGTCTGCCTGACATTAATGGTGAGTGTGTCATTTACATGGATGTAAAATTGGCCAACCTGTAAATTATTCAGCAGATAAAATGCCATTTTTACATGAATTTCCCTAGAGGTAATTACACCATCACAGAAGAAGAGAATAGTGGCAAAGTTCATTATAGCACAAATCACCCAAATGCTGGAACAAATTGAGTAATGTTTTGTGTAGGAGTGAAACTTGGTTACACCTGTGGGTTTCCTTTCACTGCTGTTATATTTTGTGAAATTTAAAAAAAACCCCAACAAATCACTCTGTAATTTGTGTAGTTAAAAGCATGCAGATGATTTTGTGGAATCAAGTCCTGTGGATGGATATTCAGCCTCTCTGTGTATAGGAGATATCTAATATAGAGGGAAGGAGTGTTTACCAGCGTTTGACTTTTGGACTCCTATGAAAATGCATTGTAACAGAAATCTGTAATACTTAATAATTGTAAGATTTGCATGAGTGAAATATGAAGAGGAAGAAAAGGCTGTGGAAACATCAGAAAGAAAATGTGGCAAATGAGGAAAAGTTCAATGGCACACAGAGCAAGATCCCGTAAGGCTTTTAAGATCCCATAAAGGCTTTTAAGACACTGAGATGGGGAAACAAAGGACAAAGCAAAATAATGAACAGGTAGAAGATATCAGGAACTGATGAAGGGAAGAAAAAGAATATGACTACAACCCTGAGACATCCAAATAAAGGGGCAGAGGACAGTAAATATATGAAAACCTGCAACAATAGCCTCTCCTTTGTGAGGACAGCCCTGGAGAGAGAAAACCCTGAGAGCTGGTATCTGCTCTGCTCCATGGCAGGATAGGTATAACTGCAGGGCAGTCCACTGCAGTGCAGGTGTTTCTGTGCTTGCAAATGTGTGGGTGTGAAAAAATAAGTGAAAATAATGTTATTCAATCTTTTAATGTAATTTATTATTAAGTGTTAAGGCTTTTCTCCATTCATCTTTGTTGTCAAAATATGGCTGTGATATTCCAAGCAAATGTTACTATAGCCTCAACAGCTGGCCTGATTGATCTATAAATAATAACAAATTCCACTTTACTGCTGGGGAGTCTGCTGTTCAGACAGCTGAATGCATATGGGTTGAAGAATGATGGCTCAGTAATGTCTGTAATGCATTTTATGTAGCTATGTCACAATTACAATTAGAAGGTGTGGAAATGCCAAAAGCTTGATATTTCTCTGAAGGCCAGCAAAACAATTTTTTTCCCTCTCCTTTCTGTTTTTGTTCAGTTGTGTTTGGTTGAGCATCTCTAATTATAATGACTTTTAAAAGTGCACTTGCACAGCTAATCTTCCTGTAGCTTTTTCTCCTAGTTAGATGAGTAACCACAGAGCTCTTCCTGTGAAATATATCAAATGTGGAATTGGGCTTTGCTCCTTGATTATAGTTCTCCAGCTACATGATAATTACAGGTTATGATTACAGGTATCAAAATTAATTACCACATTTCAGCTGCACTGTTTTCTACAACGACGCTGCTATTTACATGACATTGTACAAATGCTTGGAAATAGATTGACAGAAAATAGAAGAAAATGTCACTTCTCATGGAGTCTTTGCTTGGGATTCAGTCAGCATCTGAAGGGTGAGGGATGATTGAGGAAACAAGAGTAAGTGTGGAGCACCAATCATGATTTAGTGCAGCTCCTGACCAGAGCAGTGGCACACTGAGTTTTGCTGTGTGTACAGAGCAGTGCTTTTGACAATGGCATTGCTAAATGAATAATTGGGGAAGATGAAAATGTTATTTCAGAACCTCCAGGCTTTTAGAGGTAGCTGCTTGTGCAAAAGTCACAGAGAGGCAGGGCTGGCTTTGGTTTCCTGGACATTTACCACTTTCTCTTCCTCAGCAGCTCTTCACTGGGACCACAAACATATTCCCTGTAAATACAACAGATGTGTGTGTACATTGTTTTTTCTGACTGTTTATTCACTGTCAGCACTTTAAAGTGTAGAATAGTCCTATCTCTGGGAGGCCAGGTTGGATCAGCCTGGTCTGGTGGGTGGTGTCCACAGAAGGGCATTGGAGCAAGATGGTTTTAAGGTCTCTTCCAATCTAAATAATTTTGTGACTCTAAGGCCATATAATCCGTATATTTAGCATTTTATTTATGTTTCATGATTTGATTGACTTTTTTTGCCTTTATGTAATACTGCCTTATTTGCATGTGGTTTTTTTATGTCAGCTCTCATTAAAATAAATGAGGGTACTTTTCTCATTTGAATGGCAGTTAGTGTCAAAACAAAATTTGTTAGAATCTATTCTGCCTTGTAATGAAACTTGCAATGCTATATTAGCTGCATAACCAAGAACATTATGAAAATTAACTACTGCACCTGCTCAGTACTTAATATTCATTCTTGCAGAAAAATACCTGGCTCATTTCAAATATTTCCCCCACAATACCCAAAGACCTATTCTGAGGATGCTTGGTAGAACGAAATCTAGTCATTTTAATTTAGTGTCTCTCATTAATTTTAGGGAGAAGACACAACCTCAAATTAGGCTGCAGTCATATTTTGTGAGGTTCCAGTATGCAAAGCTATTTAATGAATTTCAGTGTTTTTCTGATACCTGAATGTACTAAATTTTATGCTGCTGAGATCTGAAGCCATTCATCCAGTGACTCTGAAAATCTGTTTATAAAGCAAGCACCAGCTCAGCCTTGTGTATCATACTGCTGCTATGAAAAAAGAAAAACAACAAAAAACAGCAAACCAAAATAATAGCATTTGAGGTTAATGAATCTTCTATTTAAATGAGATGTCACTAAGCAGATATTAGGTATATGAGTGCCTTGACAAGTTTTTATATATTTTAATCCTAAACCATGGTTACTTGCAGAGCATTGAAGATTACACAGCATTTCTAAACACACCTAATCCCCAGAGTCGCTGGAGCTTGTGACATGTTATCAGCAATCTTATTAAATCTGCAGAACTTCTGTCTGACTTGGCCTTGCCACACTCTGCGAGCAGGTAACAGTCTAGAAGGGCAGAGATGTGTCTATAACAGAGTCCACAAAGAATGGTGGAGAAATGAAGGAATGGGTGGTGAAACAGAGATGATTTGCAGCCATGACTGCCTGTTGTCCTGGCTCACACTGTGCACACGTGTGTGAGTAGTGCAAAAAGTACAAAAAGCCCTGGGTTGCCTCTGCAGCTGAGCTGGTGTGTTTGAGATGAGCCAGGTGACACAGAGGGTCTGCAGCTCAGCAGCCTCCAGGGCAGTTTTCTTTTAAATGACACCTTGGAAGCTCCATGTGCACTGGCTTTGGGTTTGCCATGTGTTTTCCCCTTGACTGCGTTTTTTTTTTTTTTTTTTTTGTGAACTACTATTCTTATCTGGCATTGCTGCTACTCTTTAGTCATGGATTTGTGAGTGCTGTGATGGTTTCTTTTCATTCTTCCACATGACAAACAGTTGTTTAACTACCTTTAACCTTAAGAATGATGCTTCCCCACTTCATTTTTCAAAGCATTATTCAGTTTCTTCTGGCTGGTGTTTTTTTATAAAGTCTGTAGAAGCATCTTCCACCTCTCCCACCTCCTCTGCAGTTTGGCCAGTGATTAGTCCTCCTTTGTGCTGTCACTTGGGACAGTTTCTATTTACAATTTTGATCAATGGGTACATGCATTTACTGCTGCAGCTTTTAGCTTTCAGTCACCTTGTGCAGCCAGTGCAGTTCCCCTTGCCCCAGGGTTCTGCAGCAGCCTTGGACTCTCCCTGTGTTAGCCAGGCAGGTCTCTGGGGTCATTAATGTTAATTTATGTCTCCCAACAATACAGGTGAAGCTTGCAGTAGTAACAGTAGTAGCAGTAACATAAATTAAAATAAAGAAATCAATACCAAGGAACCCATCTCTTCACATCATTATCTAAATTGCACTTAGAAAATCTTCACTGATTCCATTCATTTTCTTCTCTTCATTTCAACATTTAAGTGTTTTTTTCTTTTTTTTTCTCATTTCTAATATTAGAACTTAGCCAGTATTGGGGTTTTTTTTCAATGCCATATTATTCTGCATTTCATGTACCCTGATAACAGCTGAATGTGGAACCTGCAGGGGGCTGGTTTGACATGATACACTTCAAAAAATGAACCCCCTTGAAACAGAACAAAAAGTGCATTTCCTTATGTATTGGGCTTGAAAATGAGGAACCAGGCTGTGATTTGAGGGGTTGATGTGTGACAGTGCTTGAGGTATTTTTGATACAGCTGGTGGAGACTTTTTTCATGTGTGGCAAAAGCCCTTAATTATTCTTATGAGAACATGAAAGGAATATTGGCCTCAGTTATCACCTGTGGCATATTGCATTTTAAGAAGCTGGAGAATTAATATATGCTAGAGAATGTCTCAACTTCCAGCAGTGGCATTCCCTAATTGAATAACTAGAATAAATAACTCAGGGAAAGAAAGTGGGAACCACTTTCCTGAATGTTTTCTCAGTTCTGTGTGAAGGTTTGAATTAGTTTTAGAGGCTGAAAAACATACTTTTCTATAACTGAAAAATATTTTCAATAAATATTTTGTTTTAAAAGAAAATTATTAGTGTGGTGAGTAAAATTTCTGTAGTTTCCTTTCTTAGTTCCCTGTTTTTTCATTTTTTAATATTTGTTCTTCCGGGAACTTCGTAAAGCATCTAGGATGTTAGCATGTTTTATTTTTTATTTTTTCTGCAAGGGTCATCTATTTCTTAAACCTAGGAAAACTTATTTTAAAATATATTTTGCTTTATATGGACATAGACACACATGTGCATGCACAAATGCTGCATAAAATGTCAGATAGTGTTTCACCATGCACATGTTATTTGATTCAACTACAGAGCATCTATTTCTTAAAAAAAAATTTACACAAAAACCACTGGAAAAAGAAAATAGTTGAGGAGTACAGTAAAGTAATTCTCATGATAACTTTAAGGTTTTCTGTAAAATTCTCAGTTCATTTGTTCGTACCAAGGGATCTGTGTTTTGTTGGTCCAAACAAAGCTTTGCCCCCTTTTGTGTTAATAAAGAAAGCGTGGCACAAAGCTAAGCCTGGCTTAGGAGTGGACTCTCTACCATCTGCTGAGCCATAACTAGATTAGGAAAAATGGTCTTCACAATTGGAGGGTTGTTGTAAGACATGTCCTTTGCATAGAATTAGTTTTTGCCCAAATTGTATTAGGCACATGAAGAATGATTACAGGCGAGCCCCGAGACTAAAAAAGATTAATTATGGGCCTATTGTTAGAAGCTTCTTTTGCATAATCCTGTTTGTTCATATGTTCATTTTCCCCCATATGTGTGGGAGTGTATTTACTAAGTTTATGTAATGAAATGCACTGCTGTTTATTTGGGGGGTTATGTTGTTTTATTTGAGCTTTATTTGCCAACATAATTTCAGTCCCTTCTCCCTCTCCCAAGATGGATTTGCTTTAGGTATTGCACAGAGCATTAGGCCTCTTCCTCTGGTTCAGACTCTCTCTGTTGGCACATCAGGGTTATTAAAAACCAAATAAGTGTAAAAGGCTGAGTTTGGTACTGTGAGATTTATCACTCAGGATAAATGAACAGTTGTCACAAGGTCGTAAATGTGATAGGCTCCGAATTCTGCCTGCGAGTGGAAAACAATTTACGTGGCTGACACAGTCCATTTCTTGGGAAGTATGCAGAGAGTTTCCCTTTAAAAAAAATTAATTGCATTGAACACTGAATTTTAAGCATTTGGCTTTCTTGAGGCAGGGCTATGAATCTGTAGGGTTTTCTCAGTTCCTGCTGTGGTTGGCATCCTCTGGCTGTCAGACTGGAGGTGTAGTGCAAAGCTCTGCTCCAAGGTGCCACATTAATGTACCAGAGGCAGCTCCTGTTTGCAAGGAATACTAATGGCAGCACTGGGAAAACACATCAGCAGCTATTTGTTTTATATATTCACAGCAGGATGTGGGCATTATGATCTGGACTGCTCATAAGCTTTTGAGTGTATGGAAGAGATCTCTTGTGGGTGCTAAGACCCACGGTTATGGGGGTTTGGGGAATAATCCGATATTCTAGCAGCTGTGTTTTCTTAGCTTTTGGTGGCACTTTGAACCTTAGTCTGGAAATATATAATTTTTTAAGTAAATACCAAATTATATACATTAGAAGCAAGGACATGGACTCCTGTATGGCTGTCACAGGTAGGGAATGCTCCATGTGGAAGCTGAGGTCACTGAAAAGAAGGGGATGTGCACAGCTTGGGCTGGGGCTGAAACTGACTGAGGAGTTGCTGCCTCTTTTGTGCTTCCCATCAAAAGCAAAAAATAATAATAAAAAAGAAAAGTAAAAAATTGAAATATGTGGAGCAGCAGCTCTGAAGACCTATCTATGCAACACCCATTCCACAGCTTTCCAAAACTCAATCTGAATGTTAATTTGTTTTACTTGAAGGTGCCATTCCTGCTTTTGGTGCAAAATTCTCCCCTTGAGAATACCTGGCCTGTAGAAGAACTATATTCTTCTGGTGATTTTCCTTTTCTTAGGGATGAAGTAGATAACATGAAGCAGAAAGTAGGAATGGGAAACACCTTCCCCCACCCTCCTCATCCCTTTTTTGTACACACACAGTTGTCTCCCCTCTTTTGACTTAATAGAATGTGCCTATTCATAGAGGGAAATAGCAAAGGATAAAGGATTAATCACAACGTAATACATCTGTGTTCAAAAGTTTGGGCACTTGTCACAGTTTTATGTCAAGCAGAATAAAGCCATACGTACCTAGCTCTTGAAATATCAATGCTTTTTAGGTAGAAAAGTAGTAATTGGATGGTTTTTTTGGGCCACTTTACTTCACACTTGCACTCAAGTAGTAAAAAAGAACAAACAAAACCCACCTTCCTTAATATAATCTAGAAAATATTTACAGAACTCACCTGGCTGTGCATCAAACCAAGATTTTTCTCTTCTGTTGCCAGTGAATAGAGACTGTTGGCTCACATAGACAGAAGAGCAACATCTCTTCTTCGTCCTCAGCACTGACATCAAGAATTTCCAGTGTAACCTCTCCTCTCTCTTGCCATCTTATCAGTCTTAACACATCTCAATCCCTGCTGAAAGGTTTCACAGCTTTCACCTCTTTCAGGCTGTAATTAAGGGTCTGTACCATACTGGTTAGTTATAGGTAGGTACTGGTATGTAACACTATTCTTAAGGCAGAATGTATATTTGTTAATGTACATAGAAAGGAGGAGATAGAAAATTAAAAGGAATTGCTTTTTCTCTTCCAAAAATTGTTTTTCTTTAGAAAGATCTTTATTCTTTCTTTTTTATTTCCCTCTTTTGTCTTGGGAACAAAGAGCTTGGACTCTGCCTGGGGCACTTCAGGAGGACAGAGATGAATTGTCCCCAGAACTCCTTTTGGCTAGCTGGGGTGGTTCAGTTTTGGCAGTCAGGTGCAAGAAACCTTTTCTTGGGTTTCAAACAGAAGGTTCTGCCCATGTGCTGTTTTCCTTAATTTCTACACTGTTGTTTTTTGTTTGTTTGCTTGCTTGGGATCTGGGTGTGTGAAAGCTAAAACTGTTGTTTCAGGCAGTCCTTTACCATTGGATTCTCACCTCAATGCATAAAACCCACTCATTTTGATGAGTACTGAGCATGTCCATAAAATAAGAAACTGATTCCTTTCTTAATTGCCCTTTGTTTACTGTCCTGAAGGACTCATTACTGCTTATCCTGAAGTGGGTCTGGCTGACGCTTCTTGAGTTGAGGCTGGACAAGGGTTTTTCTCTTCTCCTAGTCTTGCTATATTATTTCATCATAGTGGATGCCTTGATTAGGTTCCTGTCTGCCTTGTGAAATCTCTGCATTGAAAGTGCTCTGTCTTCAGTTTGCTCTTCTTTCTCATTAGAACAAAGGAATTGCTTTTGTCTGCTGGCTTTTAAACATATGCACACACCTGAATGTATTACCTGCTGTATCTGGAAATTTCATTTTAACACCCAGAGCCACACTGAATTAGCATTAATGCCAGGGGAGGGGGCATGTGGAGCTTTAGAAGCCTGAAGGACACACACTGAAGTGCTCCACCCCACCCCAACAAGAGTTTCACTGCTGCCCCAGGTGAGTGATTTATAACAGCTGTCCTTGTCAGATGACAGCCTTGGTCTCAGGAGGGAGGTGGGTGCAGAAAGAGGTTCTGGATTCCTGCTCACCTGTGCCAAATGTTCTCATAAATAAGTATGGGATTATTGAACAACACAATGTACTTTTTACCTCTTATTTTTTCAAATAAAAGCATGCCTGCAAAATCAATGCTGGTGGAAGTGCTGTGTTGTACCTTTAATAGGAAGGGTGGAATAGAGATATCTGTAAAACAGTTTTGTGCTTGCTTAATCCTGGTGGGACTGGAGAGCTCCCAGGCATAATTTAGGGATTTCTGGGAATCTGTTTTAATTTAATTTAATTTAATTGACTGTCTTGTTAACTTCTGCAGCAGAACTAGAATCTTTGCAGGATTGCATGGCACACGTACCCAAGTCTAATGTACTCTTGAAGCTCGGGATTCTGCTTGAAAGTTATTTTTTACTTTGATAAAAGCCCCTAACAACATAAATAATCACCACTTTTCAAATTGCACATTTTAAATTTTAAAATAGGGTGGGTTGTACTTTACCTTTCCATCCTCATTCATGACTACAGAACTGAAGCTGAAATGAGAGGGGTTTTTTTTTTAATGAGTTGGTTGTATTTGTTCAATAGCTAAAGTGAAGTTAATGTGTTGAGTAATGATACTTTAGATTTCCCAAGAGGAGAATTTATTCTGGCAGTCTGAAGGAAAAGCTTCTCACCAAAGAGGAGCTGAATCCTCAAACTGAGGGTGTCAGGAAATGATCTGTGAGCATGTGGAGCATTTACAGCGTGCAAGCCCCACCACAGCTGTGAATACATCTCTTGGAACAGTTTTGCACAGCCAAGTTAAAGATGCACCTCACAGTGACATCTGCATGGCATTAAATAACAGGATATTAGGAGAAGTGCTCAGTTTTTTTAGCAGCTACCATCACTACAAAATTCCTGGCATCCATAGGGATCTGGTGGTGCTGTTTGTTTGTTCTGTTTCAAAGTAAGAGAAGTAGTGCAAGCCTTAATTAGCTGTATTACCTCATTGCTATTATTATTTGATAATTTGAGGTAATTCTATTGAGATACTACTTAAAAAAACTCCAGAGAGAGCTTACTTGGTACTTTATTTCTCCCTTCTTCTCTTCTTATCCCTCTCCTTCAGGGGGAGGTTGGCATCCATTTTAATTTGGGCAGGAGGGTGGATGCTGGTGTTTGCTGTGTCCTTTGGCATTTTTATAGGTGCTGAACACCATGGGCACACATTTCAGTACAAACAGCAATAGGTTGTTTGTTAATAGGCCTTCTAAAAATCTAATTTTCTGTTTACCATTAAGTTTCTTGGGTCCTGTGCTGCAATCAGTGCTCTGCAAAGAGACTCTGTGTCATATCCATGCCATGCAGATTCCCTTCCACACTGCCTGGCTCTGCTGGCTCTGCTCTTATGGGTCCCTTCCACAGCACAGGGGAAGAAAATGAGAAATTTTTTTTGGTGAAAATAATTTAATATGGAAATGTAATTGAGTAGCCTCACAATATAGCAGCATAATTTGTAGATAGTGAAATATTGCTTCTGTCCTATGGAATTGCATTTTAAGCTGATAATGTTTAAAGGAAGTAATTTTTTCTTTATTACTGATGGCACAATTGACATTATGGTAAAGGATGAGTGAGTGGATTGTTGTGTTAGAGGTACCAAAATTATCTTGATTTCTTTAATAGGAAGTTCCATGCTTAAAAAAATTGACTTGGCAGTATTTGAGAAGACTCAGCTTACTTTAAAAGTCTAGCTGCAGAAATGTATCAGCTTATAGGGCCTTTGGAGATCTTCCAACTTACCCATCAAATAAACCTTTTATTCCTCTTAAACCAGCTGTTAGGAAGCAGAGAGAAACATGACTTTTGATGCTGATTAAAGCAGTAATCTGGTGACTGCTTTATTCAACATATAAAGATGTGCTGATGAAACAGTGATAAGCAGTGAAATTACTGCCTCAGGTTGACAAACCTGCAATCAGTTCTATTTTTTACCACCCTTTAGTGGCTGCTTGTTCTTGATCTCGTTGAACAACTGCATTTTAGTCTAGCCAGATGTTTGATCATTTTGGTTTAATCATTGCTAGGTATTCAGTGACAAGAGATTTCAGTGTTTGAAGGCCTGACCTTGAATTCTTAAAATCACTGATTTTGATACAAACTTGGTGTGTAGGGAATGGCAACTGAGATGTTAATTATGATTGCTTTAGCATCTGCAAACCACTGTGAAGTCTTTAAAAGTAAGTTGATTGCATTTCACACAAGTACAGTAATCTGTCCAAGTGTATGAAATTGCAGGCTCATGGCCACAGATGCTTTAATTTAGTACAGTATGGCAGAACAGTTTTGAGATCTTCCTTTATGGAGATTTCACTGTAGCTTTGGTCTTTGTTAGAATTTATCAGTAAAATCTGTCCATTAATTGATTTTCTGTAGCAGTGTTTGTGCTTTGATGTAGCTACTATTTTCAATCTACATCAATATAACAAAATCTTCTGTTGTATTTTCTTTTAAAAGTTACATAGGAAAAAGCTAATCTCTCCCTTCAGTCTAATTAACCTCTGTGTGGTTGCTGTTTTGTTTATATATACGGTTTACATACAAATAATAGTTTGGAGAATTCTGTGTATTCAGGTCAGGAGAGGTACTTCTGACCCTTTTCATGTTGCTTTTTGAAAAGGAAGTGCTCATGAGCACATGGCAGGACACTGCCATGAAGTGCACTGAAATGCTTTGTTATTTCCAGCCTGGTGAAGCCTTCTAAGTGGCCTGGCTGGTTCTGCCAAAGAACTTTCTCCCAACCCCACCAAGAAGGAGCATTCCACAGGTTTCCAGATTTCCCAGTTTCTTTCCAGAAATGCCATCAATCCAGATGTATAAAAACTGGTTTTTTTCAAAGGAAAAATAGGTGCATCAGCTGCAAACATTCTAACTGAAGGCTGTTTGAAGATTTTTCTTAATGAAATGTAAGATCATATTCCTAGGCATCTGGACAGCAGACTGCACACCAGCTGTTGATTCTTGGACTTGCACTGGTGCTGTCTCTGTGACGAGAACTTGTCTGAGACTGTGAATCAATCACTTGCAGTTTACCAGGTAATCAGTAATTTTGCTAACTTCTGAAGCGGCTGAACATGTGGGAGGTGCTTTCAGTCACTGATGAATCCTTTTGTTGTGGGTAATTATTTACTGCACTCCTCTGTGTGCAGCAACATAGCAGATCTGGTTTAAAGAAGGACTCAGGTTTTTCAGGGCAGTTGTCAGCATCCAGGCATGGAGGCAATTTTCTGCATCACCTCCTGTGCTGGGAATTCTATGGGAATACAGGCAGGTGCTGCTCCTGGCAGTGGTCACTGAAGGTCTTATTATCCACACAGATTTAAAGAGGACACTTGTGAGGTTAATTGATTTCCAAGAGACAAGATCAATAGAGCTGTGCCAGTTCTTTATTAACTTCCTGTTGATGCCTTACAAAATGTTTCTTTTTTTAAGCAGAAACAAAAGTTTTGGCCCTGGAATGGTTTAGTACAGACAAATGACTGGTGTTTGGCTCTATTTTTCTTGGAGGTCAAAAGTTTTGAAAGATAATAACAGGATTGTGTAATGGAATAGAATCCAATTTCCAGATTTCCTAAGAGCTGAAGAATCTTGTGCAGCAGAGCAAGCAATGCAGCTCTTGTTTTCAAGGCAAAAGCAGGCCAGCATGAGAAGTCAGGAAAGCGCTTTATTATCACAGAACCCAGGCTATGCTGGATCTTCATATAGAGATGGCACATATTTTCCCTGCAGGGATGTATTTTCATATGAAATGTTGTTCATATTTCTGGCAAACAATTTAAATTGAAGTCCTTTTTAATGCAGCCTGTCTGGAAAGTTTTAAAAGGAGAGAAAGTTGACTGAAGCTGACAGACACTTCTTTAGTACATGTATTTGGAAGATTAATTTGCCTAATTACTTTTAGAAATATAAACAGTACATATTAATCAAGTTTCTGTTGAAATTCAGATCTTAAAATGCTTGTAAATAATTTTAAGCTGCAAAGATAACAGCTGCATGTAGCCACTGCAAATGAAATAAATGGACTGTAAGGGTTAAAAAAAAAAAGTTAGTTCTTATTTACTGTTCTGTTTTCATAAAAGGATGAAAAATATGAGGGTGTGAGAGATGAAATGCTATCTACCTTAAATCAACAGGATTTTTTCCCCGCATTATAACCTTAAGATTTTGTTGTGCTCCGATGTGGAGGTGCCAGCAGACTGCTCCCCTCCAGTGTTGGCCAAGCCAAGGGGGTGAAAATCTGTGCTGAGCGTGGTGTAAACACTCCCTGTGGAGGTGTTGCCCCCACAATGTTATGCAGTAAATGCAATATATTAAATAAATGCAATAGATGCAAGAAATGCAATAAATGCAGTAAATGCTGGAGGGTGAGAGTAGAGCTCCCAGGAGAGGGAAAGGGATGAGCCCATGCTCTGTGATGGAGGGTGTGTGAGCAGCTCTGTGTGTGTGATTGGTACTTCCTGGGATTAGTTGGAGATGAGTACTTAGGAAATTACAGGCTCTAATGTTTTATAAATGGGGAATTCTGTGGTTTTGCTGTTTCAGTGCAGATACTGATCCTGAAAGTACAGTTCAATGATTCCAGTTAATTAGGCCATTAATGAATCAATAGACTGCTCCAATCCTCACTGTCCTTTAAACCCTGAGAACTGAGCAGTTTTCCCCTGTGGCACTAAGGAATTTTTTGTTAAGGTTAGTTAAAGTGCCCACAATAATGTTTCTGGTTTTAAAAAAGTGAAAAACTACTTAACACAAATGTTTGTACTTGAGCTTCTATAGCTGAAAAGAAGGCAGCAAGTTGGAAGTGTTGCCTCCTCTAATGCTGCATCCTGTAAGTTTCAGGAGCCCAGGGACAGCCTTCACTTGGGCTTTTCACACATGGTACCCTGTGTGACTGGGGAAAAATAGGAAAAGTCAGTCACTTGAAGAGACTTCAATATGGTCATTTGTTCAGAGGGATCCCAGAGCCTGTTGCTTCAGCCATAGTGAAGTGTGCAGTGTGTGGTAAATTGCTGTGAGCAGTGATGGTCACACTAGGAATTAATGGTAGCAAAAATAAATGAATTTAAATTCCAAATTTTATGGGTCACTACAATTTTCCTTCGTATCAGGGAAAAGTTACCTCACAGTCAGAAATTTTAGACATTTTAAATAGAAGTGAGAATAAGCATACAACAAAACACACATACAAAAAAAGAGAAGTTTGCTTTCTTTTTCTTGCACTCCTATTAAAGGGGAAAGAATAAAATCCTAAAAGAACTTGCAGAAGACTAAGAGATGAAGAACTTCTCAATAAGCAAAATGTTGTGGGATGGGGGGAAAAGCATAAAACATAAAGTCTGTGTAGGAGAAATTAATTCTGGTCTTGTTAAACTGTGGGCAATGAAGGGTGCCCAGAAATATCCACTCATCTGTGCTGCACCTCCCTCTAAGAATATTCTACAGCCTCCTACAAAAACTTAAATTCCTGGTTCAAGGCCAGAGATCAGAACAGGTTTTGTCATGGATGAAAAATCCCAAATCAAATGATCTGGGTGGTAAAGGTCTAATCCTGCCTGGATCCTGCACACGTCCCTTGTGATTTGAATGAAACTAATATACATAGAGCGCAAATCTAGAGCAAAGCATTTCTTCTCAACAGGCTTCAGAGGTCACTGGCAAGTTGATGATTACACTGTTGTGTTTTTTTCTTTGTAGGAATTCAGATACACAGTCAAAATCAACTTTTTGTAATGTTAAGTTCAGCTTGAAAAGCTGTTTCAGTAATTCCCTTCTCATTTGTCTACAGACTTAATTATTAGTGAGCAGTTGGTATTGATGTGGCCTCGTGCCAGTATTTTTAAAAATTCTGATTATTATTGTGGTGTTTAATATACACCTTTTCACAGATGCAATCTGAAGTGTTCATACAAGCTCAGGAATAATAATCACAAACCATTCTGGTGCCAATACTTTGCTCTGAGATTTCTGCCACAGCAGAATTACATTTAATTTGGTTTAGCAGGTTGATTTGAATAAGAATTAGAGATGCATGAAATTTTTTTGGGAGGGGAAAAAAGATACTTTTTTCATTGATACAATATGTTCTTTTGCCTACATCTCAATTAAAAATTTGCATTATCAGCAGCCAGGCCTGGAGCCCCAAGGCTGGTTCAGTCTGGAGGTGTCCATTGTGCACAATTCCTGCTGCTCCCACTCAACCCCCTCCAATTTTAGAGACACAAGGAGATAAAAATAGATAAGGTAAGAGAGGAATCCATTACAAATGAATTGGTGAATATTTAGCAGGTCATATTTACATGTGATAGTTACAGTGGAGTTATTCTTTTGAAAAGTGATTAATGGATTTTCTCCAGTGGCTGTCTGCTTAGCATTCCTTAAAGAATGCTTCCTTAATCTCATCTCATGAAATAGTTTGCTTGTTGGTTCCTAAAGCTGACATTTTGGCTTATGCCTCAAATTGCATTAAGCGTAAGGGTATCTGAATATGGAAAACAGAATTCAAGCATAGGCAGTTTTAATTATCTTTAATCTTTGCCATTAGAATCTTACAAATCAATGAGTAAGCACTGGATTCAGCAGTATATATTTGGATCATTTTTTCTAAGATAGAAATGTTATCTTCCATTTAAAACAACAAAACCAGGCAAGTAAAATTTTATTGTATTTTTTGCTTAATCTCAGGAAAAAAAATCAGATGGGTCTAGAATCCCTCCAGTTTTTATGAATCATTGCATATTACCAATGTTCATATGTATAAAATCCTTTCAGAATCTTCAAATTAAATTTTCTTTAGATTTTGTTGGCTTTACTGTTGCAGTACTTTAAAAAAAATCTGTCTCTCTAAATGAATTTCCTTTTTCTGATAATCCAGTTGATGAAGCAAATGTACAAAAATCCCACTAATGTAGGCTAAGACATGTCCCAAAGTAGCTTGCTTCTCTACTCAGAAAATCATAGAGCACTTAATAATCCTTCAGCCTTCTTGAGAAATGTATAACAATATTATGGTTGCTCAGATAGATTTTATTTAATCCTTTCAGAATGCTGCATTAGGCTGGGAGGCTGTATTTACTAATTGTGTTTCCTTTATCCAAGGATAAAGCTGGAAAGAGGAATTTAGGTTAAATTGACTGCTAATAGGGAACAGTTCTGCTGAAACTCAGCAGCAGATCTGGGTGTGATAAAGGACCTCTTTCTTTGACTTCCAGTGACTAAATTCTTCTTGAAGATGTAATTTTGGATGTGCTGGGAAACCCTCAGGAGGAGCAGGGAAACACGAGGCAGTCCAGAGCGATCTTGGTGTTCAGCAGCTCCACAAGATGCTCACCAAAACTGAAATCAAACTTCTGAAGTTTTTTTGATACTGCAAAAGTGAGCATTTTTCCCAAAAACATTTTCTAANAAAAAAAGGCAGCATATGAAGAAGTATCAGAGTGAATTATCCTTTTTCAGGTTATTCCAATTTTACACACATGCACATCGTATGATTTCAGTTGTAATGATTTTTTTTTTTCCTTTTGTTGTGTGGGTTTTTGGTGCAGATTTTTTTTATCTACTAGTGGCTGAGTGAATGATGGGTTTATAGATTTGCTTAGCTGAAAATACCAGGTACTTGGTACTGCTTGTCATGCATTTCTAACTTTCCTCATCTTCCAACTGGCAATAGGAACAGGTCACAGAATCAATGGTCCCTTGTTCTGCTCGAGGAGAGGTGTTCTCTGATTTTGTCAGGAGACTCTAAAAGTGGCCCAGGGACAGATTAATCCCATTTAACAGCATTTCTAACAACTGTTGTTAGAGATGGTTTCTTTTCTTATGACTTTGGTGATGAACTTTGTCAGGATGTGGATGGGGAGAGCAGCTGTGTTGTGTTCTTGACTTTGCACTGTTACTTTGTCGAGCAGTAAATCACTGGCAGTGATATGCCAGCAGCACACATTTTGCTTGCCTATGTAATAAGGCATTCTAAAATGTTTAAATTCCTTATTCCTTCCTGCTTTGTGTCCTGGAGTGAAAAATGCACGAGTAAATAGAGAAATAAACTAATTATGGACAGAATAAACTTGAAGAAAAATCTGCTAGGTGAAATGCAGCGCCAGAATGAGAGACTGGGAATTAATAAACATCTCTTGTTCACATATTGTTAAGGTGGAATCTTGTCTTGAAAAGTAATTAGTACTTATAGGAGGAGGAAAAAGAGAAATAATGAAGAGCTCTTTCTGAATGGACTCTTAGAAGCAGCATATAGTCTGTTAACCTTTTGGGGTTAAATATCTTTTGGAGGTGCTGGCAGGAAAATGACTGCTTTGCAAAGAGCCCTCAGTTCATGCAGCTTATTGACTGCACTCAGATCAGGGCAGGAAGACTGCTTGGAGGATTCCTCTGCTTCCTGGAGTTTTAATTCTGCTTCTCATCCCACCAGCTTTTACATGAACAAAGAGCAATACACACAGGGATGGTCACTTTGTGGCTCTTCCACGGGTTTCTTTGAAAAATGGCTTGTCCATTAGCTAGCAATGGTTCTTATTTGTATGTTTTTTTCCATTGTCCTTCCTTTTTAGAACAGAACACTGAATATATGTGGAAGCCAAGCAAACATTGATGTTGGTACATGAGCAATGGCAAGCAGAGACCAGACAAGATTGGATACATCCTCCTGGTTTTAGATTTCCTAATAAAAAGGAAAGTTCTCGAGAAAATTTAATTTATTGTAAAGATCTGAGAAGTCTTTGCCCACAGTAATATTTTGCTTGTGTTCTTTGAGGAAAGACTATGTATTGTAATGAAAATGTGAAAAGTTCTTTGAAAAATGCAATAGTTACTATTTATTACTCATGTTATGCGTCTTTCAGAATGCATTGAATCAGTAGGCTCTTGTTTGCTTTTCTTTTGTAATCAGAGCACTATATCCACTTAAAGCCAGTTTGGGAAACCTCCTGGGACAGGATTTCTCCGAACCAAACCGATAATGGAAATTGATGAAGGAAGAACAGTACAGTGTTGATCTGAGCTATAGCCTTTAAAACAATCACAGGAAATTTCAAGCACAAATGGGTTTTCTAATCATGTTTTCTTTAGCATTGCATCATATACAGAGGGAAATAGCACATTATTGAAGTGTATTGCATGTCTAACTCAAACCAACAGCACCATTTACCTTGTGTCATTAAGTCTTACACAAATAGACAGTAGTCTCCCACAAGGGGAATATTTACTTCTGCTTGAAATATGAAGTAATAAGTCTAATAGAAGCAGGAAGGTGTAATGCATTGTAAAGCTATTTTGTGTACCAACAGAATTTCCAATAAGCCTAGTTTTTGTTCAGCAGCTCTACAGGAAATAATTTACAATGATAATGGTTTACATTGGACAGAGGGGGAAAACGTTGTGCTATGGGTCATAATTAGCAGTAGACTTGATTCATGATAGCTTTTTCTTTAAGGTATGTGGATTCAAAATAGATGGTAGGAACTCTTAAAGATTAATTGGAGTCTTAGCAGCAAACATGCTTTTGATGTAGGAATGAATAAAGGAGAGTTGGGGAGAATTTGCTCCTTGGAGATAAAGGGCAGGAATTTGTTTACACTTTTAACAGAAGGTCTGACTTTGAAATTAAGAAAACAGCTGTAGCAGATTTTCTACAGTGAGCAAAGTGAGTTGGGGACATTGGAAGGAATCAAGTTTGAGATGAGTATTTTGTACCCTAAAAGCAAATATAAGGGTTTTACTGTTTAAGGACTGATTTAATTTTATGTCCATTAAAACATTTTTAAGAATGGGCAAACTGGAGGTTAAGTTAATCACAAATTATTTGATATATCCACAATCAAATTGTTTATTATTGTAGTGAACCTCCCTGGAACAAAATTACATTTATTTTGAATTCCATTTTTTCCTTGAAGCCAAATGTTGAGAGTTGCACAGAGAATTAAGTTGAGGTTTTAACCATAAATGAAAATATTAAAATAGCTGAAAATATCTCCTGCTTCATAGTGTTGATTGGAAATGTGTTAGTTGAGGAATCCTGTGGTATATATTATATATGACACCATTGAGTCATATTTTACAACACCTCTGGGTCATGGTTTTCCACTGATTCATCTGCATAGCTGGGATCTTGCTCTCCTCAAGGGCATCCAGCTGACTGCCAAAAAGACAAACAGAGGTGGCCTCAAACCACAGGTAATAACTGGTTTCTAGTCTTTAATTGGGGAAGTCTTCCTACTGCTCATTAGTCCAAACTGGTGTGTATTTCATTACCCAGCATTACATTTTATAAAAAAAAAAATTCACATCTGTATCTTTTACTACTTTATAATCAAGAATTTCCATTTCCATACATTTGAGCTAGAAATTATTACCAAACCCTTTCCAGATCTTTTAAAAGTGGTACTTGGATTTTAAGAATCTTAAAAATACTACTTTTGCAAATATTTATTACAGTGCTTTTTACAGAATGTGCTAAAGCATGTATCAGTTCCATTCAGTTCATTGACTCAGATTATTTTACCTTCAAGAGTTGTGTAATTCCTCTTTGCAGAACTTCCTGCTCTGGCCTTGAGAAAGTCTTCCTTCTCTGGCTCCTGTCTACTTCTGCACTTGTATTCCATTTTATCATTACTTTTAACATGTGATAATTTAATTTAAGCTCTATTTCGATTATTTTTCATCTGCTTTTCTAGTTGTGTATGTTTTTTCTTCTTTAACTTACAGCATCCAAGCCTCTTCCTAGTTATATTAATTACTATGGCAATTTTGATTTCTTTTTCCACTGTTATGGCAGTAGTAGTACGTCAATCCTGTCCTGTTAATAAGAATCACATCTTTGGCTATGTCAATTCTATTTTTTTTTTAAATAATGCTATGATAGCATCATCTTCTTAAAATTGACTTTTCATGCAGAATGGATATTTATCGCTCCCTCTCTGCTGTCAGAACGTGTCCAAAGCAGTTCAGATTTTTTTGTAGGCAGAGCGAGCACTATTTTACCTCTTTAGGCAATAACCTAAGTTTACTGATCACTGCAGTAAATAATGGTTCACCTGACTGGGTATCATGAAGGAATGAATAAAATTAGATTCATGAAAGTCCTGGCCTCCATATCTGTTGTTATTTGCACAAGCAAAGTTTCTAGCAGTAAAGGACATTTCTCCTTTACCCGAGGTCCTAAACTCATTGTTTAATGGTGTAAAGCATTTTTTAGTGTCTCAGTGGTTTGTGGTATTATTGTGGTGGTGGTTCTTTTATTGTTTTATTTGTTTGTTTTGCTGAGTTCTAAGATCAGTAGAGACCTCTTGGGGAAAATTCTGTTCTGCATATTTGGGAAGGAGCCATCAGGATTCCAAACTCAAAGCTAGTAAACAGGTTTTTCAGCTCTTCAGGAGAACCAAAAACCAAGCCACGTGTGAACATTCTCTCAGTCATTGTTCCACTGTCCAGACTGGCCACTCCCAGCTGAAACCTGTGGGAAAAGCCTGCATTTTATCTACATGTAAAGAATTTAAAGCTAGCTGGAGTTTATGAAACTTTGAAGAGAGACATGTACCTTCATAAGGGAGGAGGAGCTTAACTGTGAATTTATTTATAAAATATAATTCTAAGTGTTGATTGCCATGTAGATGCCTCTCTCTTTGTGGCTGGAGGCAGTGAAAAGGTGATTTGCTGATTCTTGTCCCTGTGGACCTCTTGTTTTCTTGAGAATGAGCTGGGGAGGTGAAGAGGAATGGAATAAGACCAAAAATAGGGACTTTGCTGTTGCTTGTCGTTGATGAACTTGCCAAATTTGGGAATGACTGTGTTGAAGATGATGTGCATTCTTCCATGAGGACCTAACACAAAGGAAATCTCAATGGGCTTCCAGAATAGTGCCACTTGCTGGAGTCTTTGAAGGTCTCACTTTTAAATTTCATTTCTGATTTTCTTTATCAGAAATGGCCTCTTTCGTGGGTATTTGTAGGCATATGTTTGAGAGAAAGGTTAGGGTAAGGGTTTTAAGTGTTTTATTTCTCTAAAACTTCGGTGTCATGCATTTGAAGTGAAACCTCAAAAATGAGACGGTGAAATTTTCAGAAATGAAGGAATAACAATGATTGAGAAGTTTCACTTTTAATTTACTCTGGCTTCAGTGACAACCTCTCCTTCTTTAACCTTATTAGCTGGAAGAGAGGAAACAGCTATCCAAGATAGAGCAGAGGGAAATGGATGGCACTTTAACTCCCTGCTAATACCTTTGTGAATGAAGAGCTCTTTTGAAGACAGACTGCAGTAATCAGATGGCAGATCCTGTGATAGTCAGGCTCTTTTAATGACTTGGATCCTGAGGGGTCATGGCTTCACAGCTGGAGAAAAAGTATCATTTCTGGAGGGACATGAGTTCTCCTGCCTCAGAAGTCATCTTCAATTCCTGGATGACTGCTCTGTAATTGAGCTGTAAGAGCAGCCGTGTTGGTTCAATAGAGACATTTTTATAGAGAGGAGTGCCATTAATCCCTCAGAGCTACAAATATTCTGCTGGCACGGTGTTGTTACATGGCACTGTCTCCCCGGGTCAAGGGTAGGGATTCAATTACAGAAGAAAAAGATGAGAAGTGTAAGGAGGTGGCAAACAGCTCAGTGAGCTGCAGTCGCAGTGTAGCAGAGTTATGCAAATATTGCCTTTGCCAGGTCCAGAGAAGAGTAGTAGTTAACAGCTGTACTCTAGCAGTGCCTCTCTCCATCTTTCAGAGGTGCTCATGATGCACTTGTTTAAAGTCAAATTTTCTTTTCATCTTCAGTTTTGCTTTAACAGACTTTTACTTCGTGCCAAACACTTCTGTAGAGGTTTGAGCTTTATCTTTTAATCCCACTACTTTTTCCTCGCTATTCTTCATCTCACAAGCTTTGCTATTAAAAATACTGCCAAAAGTAACAGGAGAGGCTTCACTGCAGGTAAGCTCACCAGAAAGTTCTCCTGGATAACTGAGCAACAGCTGGAGTGAGCTTTGTTCAGGTTTTCTCAGCCATAACTGAATTAAAGAAGGTACTGTGAGGGACCCAGGCTCTTAAGATTATGTGCCAGAAAGTTGCCTAAAAGTGTATTTCTAATGTTCCTTCCAGCACTTCCTACTTTCTTCCTTCTTCTGGGTGTCTGTTCAGTATTTTCTGTTCAGTATTTCTATACAAGACTCTTTTCCAAAGAGTAGAAAAAGGTACAAACTCTGCTGACAATATGAGAACAGCTGCTCTCAAGAATCCAGCAAGGAAAGACTTTGATTGCAGTCGCTGCAGTCTGATGACACCATCCTGCTCCTCATGAGTGTGTCTGGCTTTTGGAGAGTATTCAGCCTTTTGGATGTCTCAGCAGAATATGAAGCACATGTGGCCACAGCTGTTCTCTGCAGCCAAGGAGGATTGCACAGGCCACAGGGAAACTGAAGCCAACCCATTCATAGATTACCCCCTGTCTATATGACTTTAAAAGAAAATATTATTTTTAATATGTTGCAATCTGTTTCCTGTACCACAATAAAACTGATTTGAGTCAATGAGAGTTACCACTGCAGAAAGTTAAAGTAATAGTAGGAAGAACTGGTCTTAAATCATGTTGAAAACACCGTGAGTGTTTTCAGAGCTGGATGTAATACACTCCAGAGTGTACAGTTTCCCTTTATGAAACATGCATGACTCGTATTAGCTGCTGTTTATTGCGCCTTTGGTTTGTGCTCAAGTGGTAACTGAATAATTTAAAATCGCAGATGTGAGTCATTAACTCCACTGTCTTCTGTGGCTTTAGCAGAAGCTGACCTCTCCAAGTCTGTCTGCAAAACAGGCATGGGGAAACAATGGGGAAGCTTTCACTGGTGCTTCCAGCTGTTCTATAACCAACTTGACTTCAAAATACAGTTCTTTCAAGACTTCTAGAATATTTTATCAAGCATGAGAGATTGATCAGTCTTATTTATTATCAGTGTTAATGCTGTCCCTGGTTTTGGGGAAATAAGGGCTGCCTTCTCTAATTCATGGTCACACAGTTACCTTCCTGTAAAAGTCTGACAGGATGGATGGGAAAGTTAAATGCAGCCATAATATTCAAATTTCCTAAGATCATTATTCCATGATCTTATGGGGAGTACTTAACTCTGCTATTCAGTGATTATGACAGTGATTTTACAAAACCAGGAGGCAAAGGACAGATTACATTTTTCTGTATGACTTTTTAAAAATAGGATTTCTGAGTAGGTTTAAGCTCAACAGCACAGTGCTTTGTTCCTGCCCACAATTAGAGCAGTGACTGGGTGTGAAATAACAGAACAGGCTGTTAAAAACATTGATTGGTGGTTTATCTTCCAAGGAGGGATTAATGGGAAAAAAGACTTGCCATCCTCTTGTTTTTTTTTCAAAACTGGATCTAAAGTGGGAGATTGTTTTAAGGTTATGTGGACTGTAAAATGATGGCTTTGGTAATTTATTAAGTCCTGTAGTTGGTTTACTTTATAAATATGTACACATGAAATAAAATATAAACATAGTGCTAGGTGTGTACGATATACGTGTCTATCTATAAATAATCTGCATTTAACCAGCAGATTTTTTTGGATGTTGTTTTATGATTCTTTTAAAAGGTTGTGATCTGTTAACCTTTACAGGATTTATTCATAAAGCTGTTTAGTCGCAGAACAGAAATAAGATTTTATTAGCATTTATGTTGCTGTTTTTCTTGATGTTTCAACTCATCACCCTGGCTGTCAGTGTCTCCTGACCCAGCGACAGAGACCAGCAGGACACTTAGAATGTGAGACCAACCTTGAAAAGTCACTTTCTGTATCATTTTCTTAGTTATGAAGTTGTGAAGAACTTGTGTGAGAGCCAGAGGACAAGTCCTGCTTTGTTGGCTGTGTATCCATGGCTCTTGGAATATGAGTACAGTAATTTCACGACTGTAAGGCACACCCTTTTGACTAAAATTTTGATTGAAACCCAGAAGTGCGCCTTATAGTCTGGTGTGCATTATATACGGACAAAGTTCGAAAATTTGCCAACCTGGAAGTGCGAGCCACAAACCGAGCTGCACCAGCTGGCACCGGCGGTGGGCGGGAGTGCTGGGGCCCGTGCACAGGGAGGACGCTTGGGGCTGCGTTTAAAGGCTACACTAATCTGTGAAAAATGTTTGCAAATTGAGCACCTGCGAGTAAACCCGCGATCGTACAATTCCGTTACTAATTCATTACGTTGTTGCGCGCGGATCCTCACTGCAAAAAAAAATGTGCGCCTTATAGTCTGGTGCACCTTATAATCATGAAATTATTGTAATTCCATGGTGAACCCTCCATGGAGGAAAAGTGGGTGTGCTGTTCCCAGAGCCAAGGCTCCCAGGGGATGAGCAAAGTGTACAAAGACATCTTGATGTGCGTGGCCCAGACATCCAGGTAGGTCTGAAAGGCCCTGAGGCAAGAGCAGCTCCAGGCTACTACAACATCTGCAGCTTTTCATAGCTGCAGTTCTGCACTGAAATCGATTTCTTTTCTTATTTTCAGTTCATACCTTCCCTTCCTGGAAAGCAAATTCTTGACTAACTCACTGTGTGTGCAGCTCCCCTCATGACACCCTCAGGCAGTGGTTTTATAGATTTGGCAAGCTGGGAAGTGGAAGGTTACAGCAAATTATTTATTCAAACTTCCACAAGTATGTAATTAAAGACTACTTAAATTATTGCTTGCTTATTTGGATAGATATTTAGATAGATATATGCTCCATTAGAACCCAAAACTAGGAAGCAGAAAAACAGTAAATAAGCCTGCATGTTACCCCTTTTGCACCCAATTTGCTGAAGCACAAATGTGCATTTTGAAGTCAGGTCCCAAGAAGTTTGGCTATGTTATCAAGTGCAGTATAACCCCTAAAGTTTGACAACTCAAATCTGTTCTCATTTTTTGTTAAGACTATAAAATATTTACTCAGAGAATCATTTTTATCTGCCTCTCTTTCATTTCCTTTGAGAATGTTAGAGGATCTTGTGATGGGGTAAGGGAAACTTAATCTACAATCTAGCTAATTTCCTGGTGCTTTTGAATTACCAAATGAACCAGTAATGGAAGAGTGTTTTATGGGGGTTTCTTGTTGGTTTTTGGTTGTTTTGGGTTTTGTGGGGTTTTTGGGTTTTTGGGGGGTTTTTTTGGTTGGTTTTGGGGTTTTTTTGCTGATTTTTATTAATTCATTTATTTACTTATTTATTTTTTGTGATGAAATCCCTATTACTATAAATGCAGATTCCTGAATCCTGCAGAATATTTTATTTGTACGGGCAGATATCTGGCCCCTTCCCCCCGAATAAATCAAAAAACCAAACTCCAGCTATTTTCTCCCCTGCCTCTAAGCAGTCTAAATGACCCAAAGATAGTAAGTG
Organism: Turdus rufiventris; assembly: GCA_013186435.1. Taxonomy (NCBI): domain Eukaryota; kingdom Metazoa; phylum Chordata; class Aves; order Passeriformes; family Turdidae; genus Turdus; species Turdus rufiventris. The sequence goes on along the minus strand of PYHW01009817.1, from coordinate 813,269 downwards.
ATACTTACTTATACATAGCAAGTGATGATTTTTCAGCTGGAACCCATGAACTGAGGAAGAAAATCACCCCCGTAATCTAAAACTGATGCGAATAAAAAGCATGTTCATTCTAGGATAGGTGTCACAAACAATGCTTGGAGAAAAGATAGAGTGACATTCCCAAAACTGGAAGGTATTCAAATTAGGTGAAAAATTCATAGCATTTTCTAGGGGAATTTTTATTGTGCATTCTAGGCGAAGAGCTTAACTTGAAGTGGAATTTTGTACGAGTGGGCAAAAAATACCTCTAAATACTTAGAAGAAAATGTGGTCTCCACAATCAGGGATTTCACAGAGAGCGAGTGTGATGTTAACTTAATGGTGATGACACTTGGTATATTGTAGTGCTCCATTTTATTTCCTCTCCATTGCTTTTCAATGGATCACTATGCTTTTATCATCACACACAGTGCTGGGCTTCACTGCATCTCACTTTACCAACAGTTTGCTATTAGTTGCAGCAGTAGCTTGAAAACCAGCTGATTTTTTAAAGTATCTATTGATAAACATCAACAATGAGGTAAAATTAATCTCTAAGAGAAGGTTTATAATAGAGCAGTCTATTTCCTCCTAATATATTAAAATAGGAATAGGAAAATAGAATAAATTAAACAATAAACTTAGAAAAATTAGCACTTCCCTTTGAATGCAGCTTCAGACTTCAGCAGACTTCTATCTCTTAATTCCCTTTGTTTAAAAACCAGTTGCTTTCTTAAAAATGTCCCCAGAGCAAACCCATGGTAGCAATACAAAAGATGCTTCAGAAAATCCCTTCCAAGAATGCAGGAGCTGCACCTTTCAAACAGCCTAAAAATGTCATTGAGAAAGCTCAATGTAATCTAAATTTCTAAACAAAATGTTGCAGAGATGCTTGGACAACGTCAGTTGCTACCCGCTGGGTCTAAATCCAAGCAATTTTCTAGTTAAGGAAGGGTCTGGATCGTGTGTCTTTGTTTCTTTGTCACAAGTAGTGTAATTCAATGGAAATACTACAAATATTTAGCATTTTCCAGAGGTGAGGACCAACAATTATATTGTTTTCCTTATTGTGTGAGACATTCCAACACAGAACATTTTACTGAGAGGTTTGTGGGGTTTGTGTTAGGGATGGAGAATGGGCAGGGAATTTGCCAGAAGTGTGCAGCTGCCTCATCTCCAGAACAACAATTCTGTGATGTGGTGGATGCCAGCAACGCCACACCACAGTTTTCCTCCAGAAATTCCAAAGCCCAACCATTGGCTCTCCAGTCCGTGGAATCTGGGAAGCATTTTGTTCACTCCTCTGATATTGGAAACAATACTGGCTCTCTGCACCATGCAACACATAGCATATTTTGATTCTCCATTTTTTAATATTTTCGTTATCCATTTTTTAATATTTTGAAACTTCATTTTCAGGGCAATGGAGTTGTGGTAGAGCATGGCATTGTTCTGAGCTGCTCAAAAGTAGATTGCAACTCTTTTTGAAGAGAAAGCACCCAGCTTTTTAAACCAATAAAGCATGTGTTAAAACCGCAATGAAATTAATAGTTACCATTTCCTTACAGGTGCTTAAGTGGATGTAGTTCCAGGAAGATGGGAGCAGTTGAATGCCCACAAAGGATCAAATTGATTTAATTAGTTAAAAAAATAACTAGGTGTGAATGAGCTGGTTTTGAGAATAGCTGTAGTTTTCCAAAAGAGTTAATCCACCAGGTACCCTGAAAGAGAAGACTCATACTATTTAATTTTAATGTGAAAGTGTCAAAGAGTGAGAATAAATGTGTCAGGAAAAAATTGCCATTTTGATTTTCAGCTAATATCTTTAAAGGCTTCCAGCCTGACTTGACTGATCCATTTCATAAAGAGGTGACGGGAGATGGAGGTTTATCAGCACTTCAAGTGTCAGTAAAACTTTAAATGGATTGTTGTTGTTATGGCTGATGGCACACAGATTCAACAGACAGGAAGTTCTTTGGGGTTTAGTGCTTTTAGGTGAGATGAGGAATTGAAGATTGTGATTTCGTTGTCTGTCTCTGTCTTTTTGGGTCAATAATAATGAACTTCCTTTGAACATTGTTGCATGATTGGTAGGTTTGGCATCACCTTGAGGAGGGTTTTTCTGTTCCAAGTGTGTATCCTGCCTTGCCCCCTAAGGCTGGGATATAAACCACTTGTATGAAACTCTTAAAAATGCAAGTTTGGAATTTCATTTATGGCTGAAATTCCACACATTGGTTTGACTGCCATAGTTACCCTTTTTATTGACTGGGCTCCATATCAAGTGGGAAGTGTTCTGGTGTACTGTGAGAGTGTTGATGAAGAGAAATGTGGCTTTGAAAACATACATAATACAAACCCCATAACTTCTCACTCCATTACTCAGCTGAGAAAACCTAATGTTTTGCAGAGACTGAAAATATATTAGCTGTCTTGCAGCTGTCATAATGTATACTTCTGGGCTTTGTCTTTAATCTGTGGAATAATCTGTTCTTCCTTGCAGTCTGTGGAACTGTCTTTGCCTGAAATGAGACTGAAATCTTAATGATGCTTGGTGGTAAAATTCACCTCACAGCATCAGCTCAAAAAAATTCTTCTATGCTGATTTTTGAAATTCAAAAATTAACTTCTGAGACAAGCAAGAAGTAACCAGTGCTAATAAACATGCTGAAGAGGAGGGGAGAAATCAGTGAGGGAAGGTGGAAAATTTAAATACTGCAGTAATTGCTCATACTTTAATTTAGATTCACTTACCCCAGAAAGGTCAAATAACTATTTTAACTTCTTCTGTCAGTAAATTACTTAGAAAATTATAACCTGGGAAATTCACTGGATAAGGCCATGCCAGAGTAGAGAGAACCATTTTACTTGAAATGTTTTCTGGTTTATTTGGCTCCCTGTTCTAGAATTATTGTCTGTTCTTACAAGAAAGTAAATACAGATTTTTGAAGTAGAGTTGACATGTTCCACATAATGAGGACATGAGATGGAAATATCATGATTTTATGAGAACAGTGGGATTGTTTTAAATAGTGGCAAATTTTCCAACGTTGTATAAAACTGTAAATTCTCTTCGATATTCTAGTACATTTTAAAGTATACTTACACAAAACAAAGAAAAGGAATCTAATAACTTTTAGAAGCAACAAGATAAGACATGAGCCACACAGAACTGCAGTCTTTACTACCTAAAGAAAGAATTAAAAGTGGTGATTAAGTTCCTACCATGTATTTTTAAATATAACCATTAAACAGGCAATAACCAGCTCTTCCTAGGATTATTCAGGGCTATTAGCCTGTTCTCTAGAGATTTTAGACTATATTCTTTAAAAGGTAAACTTTAGAAAGTATGCATTACTCAAATAATTAAAATAACAACCCAAACCCTATTTTTCCCTCTTAATTTAATTACCTTTTCCAGACCTCCACAATTAGCAGAGACAAGAACTCATGTCAGTAAATTACAAATGTTCTGAAAGCCTGAAGTGATGCTTCTTACTCCTAGAGTATATTTTAACATCTCTGTCTAAGAATCCCATGGGATGATTACTGGAGAAATAGATATTTTTCACTTGTGCTTAATATTTCTTCCAATTTATTAGCCCTTTCCTGTTGTTTCAAACTTATTTTCATTCCTATGTGTACATAGGGATGTGCACACATAAATGGGGATGGATATTTCTCTCCAGGAATGTAAAGCAGTTATTTTAGCATGGAGCACAGAGAGAGACAATGTGTGACCCACCCAAGCTGCTCAGTTGAAAACTGTAATATAAACCAGCTGGGGTCATTCACCTAACCAGTATTTTATGTTTTGGAGGTTATAAACTTAGACTTAGTGATGGGAGAGGTAAAAATAAAGACATGCAAATTTTTTGTGTTTGCCCCATTATATTGTTATGCCTTTCTCTTGTTTTTATTTATTCCTAGTTATACTTCAGTGGCCTACTAAATGTGTTCTTTTCAAGAATATTTCTCTTTCCTTGCTGCTTAATTCATCTAAATATTTAGACATTGCTATATTCTCAGTCAGTAGGCACTTGGCTAATCTATACAAATTCATCTCATTTATAAATTATTCCTTCTAGCTCACTGCCAGCTTACAGACAACAGAATGCAAAGTAAACGTGCTTCAAACCTTATCAGTCAACAAACCAAGAGCAACAACTCATCTTATTATCAGCTTAAGCCAAAGGGATAGGAACTTTAATTTTTCATGAGGAATCCTGAGAGAATTGGGTAAAGCAGAATTCCTACTGCCCTTTGCAGTGCTGGAGGTCACTTTTTTGACACTTTTCATTTCTGACCCTTAGTTTGGACCTGGTGCACACAGATGGGGGCTGGGAGAATCTGAAGTAGAAGATACCCACAGAAGAGCAGGTGAAGGGCCCTTGTGTAGTAGCAAATATAGGGTGCAGAGATGCACCTAATATCCCCTGGTTCTTTGCATGATATTAGAGAGTTGGTGGTACTTTTCTGCCTGAGGGCAACCTGGTAATTTTCCAATTATTGAGAGCCTTCCAATTTAAACACAAAAAAACCCCCAAAACAAAACAAACCATTGCACCATGGACACAATTAGAGAATTTCAGCATATTTTATTTTCACACTTAGGAGTGGTNTTTTTTTTTTTTTTTTTGATCCGTTAGCAGCAAAAGCAAAATATAAATGTGAGACATGTTTGAGTTTTAGGAAGAGTTTTCTTTACTGAAAAGCTTTAAGATATACACATGGGTTTTAAGACTTTGGAGGTTTTTTCACTCATTAAACAGACTTCCTGGAGGGGAAAATAGGTAAATAAATAGAAGAGATGCCTGATTTTTGCTTGCAAATATCCAATGCAGGAGAAGATAAATAGCAGCGTGATTCATGCTTTATTATTTAATGACTATCAAGCTTACTTTTTGAGATTATCCCTTCTTAGAGTATTTGGGCTTGGTTTAACTCAATATAAATTTAACTGTGCTGTAAGTAAAGAAAACTCAAGGTTCTACTTGATATTTAAGAGCAGTGGAGTAAAGTCAATGGTGTGGAAATAACATCTGTGGGCAAAATCCCTGAAATCAACAGGAATATTCCAAAAAGCATTTGTGGCTTTGGCTCAAAACTGTCTCTGTGAGTTTTGGAGGAAATTTGCATGCGCATCGATTTGCTCATGCAGATGTCTGTTCTGTATTCAGAATAAACAATTGCACACATCAGCCACTGTTTCCACTTGCAAATGGTTGCTGTGCATATGGATTTTATAGGAGCTTTATGGACACAGGCCCTGTAACAACAGCCAGCAGCATCTCCTACCTCAGTGCTGTTATTCTAGAATGATCATTGCTGCCCGAGTTGTCACATTTTATTTCTGAAATTGCAGGTTTGTATGTTCTTTAACAGTAACTCACATCACAAGCAGTGGTTCAGTGGTGAACATGGTGTATGAGCTTAAAAGCCCAATGTTTGACTGGGTTTAATAATGCTTAAGTTTAGTCATCAGAAAAAACATCAGACGGAACCTTGGACCCAACCCAGGCTCTCAAGTTGGTATCAGCATCAGGACTTCATGGCCACTGCTGTGAGACAAATCTCACCCCATCTAGTGGGTCATAATTCCCATTAGGAAATCTTCAACAGTGAGAGGAGTCAAGGGACACCGACTCTACCTTCTGTCTGGGGATGAGCCTAATTATATCAGTTTCTTTGTGTAAAATGTTTTACTGACACCACCATATATTTCTACAGGAGTCTGGACCTTTCCTCAGCTAGAATGTGGGAAGTAGAAGGGGATAGACCAAGTAAGGAGGAGCAAAAGTGAAACTTTACTCTAGTGTGACCTTTTGTTTTCCTTCGCTGCAATTTAGGAAGCTGAGCCTTGCACAAATGATAAAATGATAGTCAGGATTTTTGGCATTGCCACTTGGAAGGCAAATTTGGACATAGTGGTAGTGGAATTCCTACAGCACTGGCAGATCATTGCAGACACATTGGAATCCTCCTGAGCCAGTCTCTTCTCAGGTCTCCCCAGTCTTTCTGGGAATTTGCTGTTTGGGACAGCAAACAACTGGATGCCCCCAGAGGGGATTGGGATCTTGTGGCACCAGCCTGGCTTGCAGCAGGAGACAGGAGCCAAGCCACAATGGCACTCCAGTCATTTACAAACACATTCAGCTCGGGTTCAAAGCCATAAACATAAAATAAAGCTGTGCTTTTTCTGAACCAGCTCACAGCTGCAGTGGCTGGCTCTCCCCTGACCATTTGTCTTTGTCTGTGCCATGCCTTCTATCCATGGATGGGAACAAAGAGGGGCTTTATATATCTTTGTATATCTTTATATATCTTTCTTTATATATCATTTACTCTCTCTGTTAGCTGGGAGCACAAAGACTGGCCTGCATTTGTCACACAGGCTGACAGGAAACACATGGATATAGGAATTCCTTGTTGCTGCTGACAGGACTGGAGAAAAATCTATGGGCTGCTCTGATTCTTGATCCTCTCTGCATGTGGCATTTAATGGCCCAACTGTAGCAATTTGGTTTTATTGTGTAGAATAGAGGAGGCTATTTAATTTCATTATATTTGGGTTGGCTGTGTGTATTTAACATCTTGGGGGCAGACTGGGAATCCTTTTTTTCCATCAGGTCTAACCTTAAGCTTGCAGAAAGGTGGTAGCAGCTCTATAGTGCAGAAGCAGCTGGAGAAACTGCTTGGTTCCTTTTCCTCAAAGTGCTCTGGAATGACATGGCTTGTCCCAAAAAGGCGTGGAGGTTTCCTGAGTTTGTTCTATGTGAGTTCAGTCTTTGGCCCCAGCAGCTCAATTTTCCTGTGAAAAGGAGGCATGTAAGACAGAGAAGGAGATAACTTCTAATAACATTGTAACTGTGCAGTTTCAAAAGTGCCGTGTTAATCTTTGGTATTTGGGAAATTTTTGTACTTCAGCTTGGCTTTTTTTGCTTACAATAGCAATTTTAAGAAAACCATAAGCACTGAGGTCAGATAACTGCCTTTAATTCCAAAGACACTTAGATGAAATTCCAGTCAGATTGCACACTCAGTTCAGATAAATAGAGTGTACCCTTATCAGTGCCTTCTGTCTCTAATATTTTTCATTCCCTAATGCATCAATAACTGAGTGTGAAATACACGTTACAATAGTCTTAGTCTGAAAATACTTTACAGGATCACCTATATTCTCATCTCTTTGAAGTACACATTGCCAATGGAAGCACTAAGGGGTAAAATATTTAAGAATGAGAAAACTCCTGAGCAATTCTATTTTTCCATCAATTCAAAACTGCCAGTAGCTTGATGGATACAGGGATGAGTAACCTGGATCTCCATCCTCTCTAAAACTAAGGATGGCACTGGACTATTCTAGGCTGATCTTAATTACATCCTGAACCCTTCCTAAGAGAAGTTTGACCACACTCATTTTGCCATAGAAAATGCTGTGATCATATTAGCAAACACCATTTTGTGGGTGAGAACCAACAGCACATTTCTAGCAATAAGAACTTGGAAATGTTTATTTGTTGATGCTTCCTCTTGATGTAGGAAATCACATTAAGGACTGTCAGAACCATAATTGCCACCAAAAAGAACCTCTGCTGTCCTTCTACATCTGTGTTTCATTCAGCAGTGCTGAAGTGAGGTTTCTTTCCCTGCAGCTGTCTGTACTTTTCCAATGTGAAAACTTTCTGTGGTCCCAATAAAGGAAGAAATTAAATTGTAGGCGAGTGTTGAGGTTATGTTGAAGCCTTTCAACATAAATTTCTATCACAAAACAAAAGTCTCCAATATACTACAACAGCCCCTTGCACCTTTATGCCCCTTGCACCTGCATGGTACTTGCAGATATTTATCTTATTTGTCCTTCAAAATCATCCAAGAATTAAGCTGAATTCCTGCTTTGTCTCTCTCCCTATTTTTTTTCCCACTGAACAGGGTTATTTTGCAGTGTTTCATATATTCTGAATACTAGATGTCATTCAAGTTCTCAAAGTCTAGAGGTAAAGACCTTCCCTTTATTCCTCCCATTCCATATCTTGAGTGGCTGCTATTCTCTAGATAATGAAGCAGTTTCCTCATTTGGGGTTTAAGGCACAATTACAATAACGCTTATGACAGTGTCAACAACTTCACACAGGAAAGCCCATGTTCTTGAAGTTATTTGGACTTTAAAAGAGAAATCTGCAAGAGAATCCTTCAGACATATAAAACTATAACAGGAGAAGGAAAAACCCCTCGCATTTTACACTCAGCATGTTATTAATTGCAGTACCATCTATAGGGGGATTATTTAAAGAGTTTTTTTCTCCTAAATCTGAGAATATTGATGTTTTAAATATGAATTGACTGGATTCATTTGAATAGTACACTGGGCTGCCATATGTATCCATTTTGTCTCCAGTATAAAATGCTATTTATTTTAAGGTGAAGTTTTTGGATTGGTTTCATTGTCTCAAGTAGTAGATGGTGACAATATTATAGGAGTGTGTCTATATAATGACATTAAATTGTAAGTCTTTACCTTCTTCTAACTTCTTGAAATAGTGCAGTATCTCTTTCTGATGCATTTACATGATACTTGGCAAAAGAAGCAATCTTAAATCATTGTTTTTCTCATATATGTTCTATTTTTTAAAACTATAAGCTTTAAAAAGTCCTTTTTTGCCACAAATGTAGTAGAAAAATGTTCGAATTTTCTGTGCTTTTGACAGTGATGTTTTCATATAACTGCAGTGTGAGTTGTCAGCCAGTTTTGTGTCCAAAACCCTGCGAGACACAGGAATTAGATTCTGCTACATGAAAAATAATTTTACCTACATCTGTGGTGATTTTTGACAGCTCAAGTTGGCATTTAAATCTTAGAGGCTTTGGTTCAGTTTTAAAAAATCTTAAAAACACAGAGACACTCAACATGTATAATTATATTTCTTAAGCTTTTAGAGATCGTTTTCCTTTGTCTTCCAGTCAGTTTCCAGCTTTGTAAAATTTATGGGTGTGGTGTTTATTATCGTGTGATAAGGTAGAAGCATAAAGTTACTAATTTTTTTTGGAGTCTTTGCCTCAGAGTCTGCATGTTGTCAGGTGGCCACTCAGGAAAGCATTCTTGGTTTTTGAAGTTACTGATTTGTCCTTAAAAATGGTGAGAACCAGAAGGTCCAGTAGGCACAGATTAGGTTAGAAGCTGAAATATTCATAAATAAGAGCATCATGCAAGAAGTTTAGACAGTTTGCCTTGAGCTGGAGACACATTCAGTGTGGGTGAATAAACTTGTGTGATGCCAAAGACAGGCTCTGGAAATACTTCAGGGATAATTTGTGTAAGGTGTGGTTTTTGTGTCCAGTCGAGGTCTCTGGCTTCTTGGACTAAAAAGGGTGAAAGCACCAAGCAGAAAGGTAACAACACAAGGGCTAAAGAGGTCACAATTTAAATTTCTCAACAGGAATGGAGTGCACTGCTTGTTGTGTGACAGGGTGGGGAGGTGAAGCAGTGGCTCAGAGAACCCTGTATTTTAATAGCTCTTCTCAACGTGGGTATTTTCAAATTACAAAGGTTTCCTCTCAAGGTAAAACTAAAATGTTCATTTGAAGTCTGTCTACTCAGGCTTTGTCCCCCTTATGGGTTTTGTACAGCACTCAGAGGCAGAAATAAATTAGGGTAGGGGATATAAAAGGAGATCTGCAGTTCAATACTGATTAAAATATTCATTATTGTGTGGGAAAATTCTCCCTATTTTAAATTTTCAACTGAACAGAAGTCAGGACTGCCTGTGTATAAACAGGCAACTAAATGTCTTTCAACAGGTACAACAACAAAAATAAGATTCACTTAATTATGCAAGGAAATGTACTTTGGATCCTACTGTCATAAGATGTACTGCATAAATTCATGTCCCAGGAGACAAAAACTTCTGCAGTTCATCATTTGGAAGTTACAGAAGAGAAAATAATGAAGAAGAAAGGCCTGGGAGTATTTTAGGTTTACAGTGCCTGTGACCCAGACATTTGCCACCGACAAGAA
>PYHW01009817.1:776437-797459 GCA_013186435.1 Turdus rufiventris | reverse complement strand
TTGCCACCAGGGCAGCAGCACCTGCAGAGCCACTTGTTCATCTGGAGGGTGCTGGGCAGCTCCAGTCATGATGCTGTCCCACTGATGGCACTTTGCAGCTGGTCATGGCCACTGAATAGATCAAACCTGTGAAGCACAAGCACACACCAGTCAGTCAGAGAATTCACATCTCCTGAATGCCCGGAGAAAGGGACATCCTCCTGGACCTGAGAATCAGTGATTTTCTACTGGTTAACAGGGGCAGCACATAAAAATGTGTTTGAACTTCCCTCCAGCTCCCCACATGTGCTGCCCCAGGGACATGGGATGGGAAGGAGGGCAGGGATGCTTTTAAAGGAATCCCTTTGGTAAAATGAGGAACAGGATAATCCCAGGCCTCATTCCCACTGTAAATCAATCCCACATTCACAGCCTCTCCTGTGAACAGCAGCGAAAATGGCACAAGAAAAATCAAGTGGCACATGATGCCTATTAGTTTCAGCTTAAAGAGCTGTGTAACATTTTGGCAGTAGCTCCAGTTTCTCAGATAGTTTCTAAGATACCATTCACTAGCACTTGTCTGGTATGTGTTTGTACACTTCAAGAATCTCATTTAACTTCAGTCCTTGCTGAAAGGAATGTGTTTTAGTCAGATGGAATTTTACTAGACTTCATATAATCACCACATTTATAACATAGACTATTTTTCTACAAAAGACACTTATTTTTGTTTTTGTGACCACAAAATCTATCCTTACTCCCATCCTCTAAGATGCACTCAGGTCCCTGAGGAAAAAAATTGTGTAGGATTATGGATCTCTGAAGGCAGCGGTGAATTCCCAGATACTTTCCTATCATCATCTATTGTCACTGACCAGCTCACAGTGTTTGTCACAAGGCAATTACTGTGCACTTCCAGGAATTTCTAAGGCTAGGGAAGTCCAGCAGAACATGTATTTCCAAAATGCAAAATTCTCTGCTACATGGGAATCTCAAAAGCAGCCGTGACAATTCAAACCAGCAAAGAGTTTTAACCATGAATTTTTTTCTTTACAAATGATGCCTTGGGTTTTAACTTTTCTATCACTATTTGGATGGACAAAAGTGTTGCAGCCACAGCAAGTGCACCGGGGTTGATTTCAGCAGTTTTCACAGGGATGAACGATGTTGTGTAAACAAGTCCCCAGAATGTTGGAGCACAGTGCCATGGACACAATACCACACAAACTGGAGACATTCTCATCAAGGTTCACAGTTCCTGGTTCCCTGTTAGTGAATCAGCAAAGCCCAGTAAATAAATAAACCAAAAGCAAAGGGCTCTTCCCACTCCCTTTCAAAATAATTTTGCCTGGCTGCAGCTCTGTCTCCAAGCCAGCCTTCCACCACAGATCAGTGCTTTGTCATTTTGTCACCATTTGAAGCACTGTCATTTAAATTACATGATAGTCACAAGGAAAGTACCTGATGTGTCCAAATGATGAACCACCATCTCCTGCCAAAAACCATACAGTGGCAACACTTATTTTCTGCTGGGTAAACCTCTTCATTTCTGTATTACAGGAGACTTCTTTCAAAGCTGAAAAATGGCATGTTAGCAGCCTCAGAACATTTGCAATCTTGAAATCCTCCCCTTTCTGTGCTCTGCTGTGCCCAGCCAGGTCTAAAAATCGGATGGGAGTGGAACTGCTGAAAGTTTTGATGTTGATATTTTTTCCAGCACTGCTTCCAAGTCATTCAAGGCTATTTAGCACACACAGAACTGTGCAGGGCACCATCTGCAAACGAGGTACAGATTATACAGACTGCAAATAAACAGGTGTTTGTCTCATCATCCCACTGACCATTGGAGAGATGTCGGCAATAGCAGCAGCCCATCAGCTGTAGGAAAAAATAACAACTCACAGCAAGCAGGCTCGGTCCCAGGGACTCCTAAAAGTGAGGGATGAGGAACATGTGCTCCACGTGTAGGCATCATTTTATCCCAGAGCATAAGACCTTAAAAGCATACTGTTGGGTCAGGCTGAAGCAAACACACAAAACCACTGAAATATTCAGGTGCTCATTAGCATAAATGCAAGCTGGAGTGAAACACTTCAAAACCTGATGGTGCCAGAGGATTTTACAGGCGTTACTACAAGGTTTTGTTTCATCCAAGTTTTTCTTTTATCGTTATTATCTGAACATGCAACATGTCCTTGAGTTCTCTCTTTTTTTTTTTTTTTTAAATGGTGTTAAGATGCTTTTGTTTAACAGGCACTTCTAAATCTTTGTTACATGTGTTGCTGGAGGTTATTTATGCCAAATTCCTCTGCAGCTTGAATGTGGTGGAAGCAGCCGCTGGGAAGCCTCAGCTTCTCCATAGGAAAAATTGTTGATGTTAATCCCTTTATTCATTTGACCACACTCCAAGCAGACTCTGAGGGTACACCTACAGAACTGAAGGTGCAAATACAATTCTGAATAATCTCTTTTTTTGCAATGGCTTACTTATCAGGCAACTAGGAAAGCTCTTTCTAGGAAAGCCATAGTAGGAACTGGTTTACGGGGTTTTTCAATGAAATTTTAACAGTTATCAGCGATTTGCTTTTCCCTCAAACAGAATTTATAAAAAGGCTTTCCCTCTAAAAGGCTCCCATATATGTAAATAGTGACCTAAATGTAAGCATATTCATGACTTTTTAAAGTTTGAATGAATTACCAAGCTGTATCTTTACACTTTTCATTCTGAAGCTATAAAAAGATATTTTGCAGTTTTTCACACTATCTCTGTGCCTGAAGATGTCTGCACAGAAGATCTCTCTGCACAGAAGTGAAATTTGAGAGATCTGGGATGAATTTTAGACAGTTCTCCAACACTGAGGTTCTTTTGCATTCACACACCAATAGTGTGACACTTCAAATGCCACCAGAACTGACTGGAAGGGAGCAGGAAGAAACAAGAAATTCAGATGAAATAACTTTGGTCTTTTTTTTTTTTTTTTTTTTTTTACCTAGATATCACACCAAGCTTAGTACACATTTCAGATTATGAAAAAACACTTCTAGCTCAGAACCCCAAGCTTATGTGTTCATTTTCACTTTTTTCACTTTTTAAAAGGTAAAGAATCCCCAGTCAAATGTATCACAGAGTAACACAAATAAAGAATTTAAACCTCTACTGCATGTAGTTTCACTTGCAATATCCTCCTGTATTGTTTCCAGAAGATATGATAAGGTAGAGAAAAATTAAACTTGCCTTTTGTCTCTTTGGACTGTTCTGCTCATTTCATCACTTTTGACAGATTATAGATTTCAGCATGGTGTGTCATTAGAATTTGCTCATAAATCAGAATACTTCATGCTCTTCCCTGAAAAATTAGAGGCCCTTTCACCATCCCTCCTTTTAGCTAACAATAAACTATTCACATAACAGCAATTAAATCCCATCTCTGTTGTCATCTTGATAAATTAAACAACTTGACTTACTTCAGCTTATCAGTGAAAAGAGCTTCCTGTGGCTTTGAAAACGTCCATGTGGTTTTTTGCCTGTTCTTGGATTTTTTATTTCCAAAATGGGGATATCAAAGCAAGTCTGACCATTTCAGTAGCAGAGCATTAAGACTTGCATTGATTTTTGATGTTGCCATCCCTGTTGGATAGCAGAGAGGATGAATACTGCAACAGGTCTGGAAGGAAAAATCTCAGGCTGGTAAATATCATGAAGCACAAAAATTTGTACAGCTATTACAAATTCAAAGTCCACTTGAATTTACTGCATTTTAGTGTCCTTTACCTACCTTTCTCACTTGCCCCCTTTTGCCTTAGTTTCTGCATCTGTGTATGGACCACCTGGTGTGGTTTACCAGAGAATTTCTCTCAGTTACTGTTGGGAAGAAATAATAAAAACCAAAAATGATGACTTAGTGAAATATAAGTCTGAAATTGGAATTCAAGTCATGCTCACCAGTAGCCCATTAACATTTTCTAAGCTGACAAGGTACAAAGGATTTTACTGGGATTGATTTAAAACTCTGCTGACTGAGCTGGTATTCACCACTCATTCAAACCCACTCCAGAGATATAACTGGCATGTTAGATTTAGTATCCTCAGATAAAAAACAGGGAGCAAATGATTTTATTGTTGGCCTAACCATCACACCACTGACATTTTCCATTACAACATTACAAATTTAGCTGAGGAGAAGAATTGATGGAAGAGAATAATAACTGGTTTATTTCTTTCAATTCAGTACCCTTGTCTTTAAAGAATTAATATATCTCGGTTTGAAATATATAAAATTAATGGGGAAAGGTCCCTAGTTTTTGTATTTAGAATATCTTTGGAATCAGAATGCCATGGGTATTAAAGGCTCAGCTTGGACACTCACAGCAGCACAAAATATCTTCCCATCCCCTTTTCAAGCTGCAGGGCTGTTCCTCTCTTGCTGTAAGTTATCTCTAGGTGTTTACCAGCCATTAACCTAAAAGTGGCTGTAATTTCTGAGCCTGCAATTAGCAATGGTGACTAAAGCTGATCAGGCACCATCCTGTCAGCTGCCTGGGATTACTGATGCAAGGCACCTCTCCCTCTCTCCAGTCATGACAATTCATTAGTTCTGCTGTTTGAGAGCAGCTGTACCATTTGCAAGGTAATTTATTCAGATTCCATCAAAATTATTGCTGGAACGTGGGAAGAGGAGTGATTTGATGAGGCTGTGTATTTGCTGTCAGATAGCACAGGTTGGATCTGTGGCCAGAAGTGATGGGGGATTATGTTTCATGAGGAATAGCCCCCTTTTTAAGGCAAAAGGTTAATAAATTCCACGAGGCAAAGGACAAAATGCTTTAACATGTCAGTCATGTCTCACAGTGTTATCCACAAAACACCCTAAAGTTGTACATGTGAAGTTCATTAAAATTTTACCTCTCTGTCACAGCTTATTGAAGCATTCTTCTGAAAAGCCTCTGAATTAGTCAAAGCTGATCAAGGTATGAGAACATGCAAAATGCTCTGCTTGATTAGTGAGTAGAGTGGGACAAATAAAATTCAACAGACTTCATTGCCAAGCTAAAATGGAGGAATTTAGAATTTAGGGATTTAATTTGTGCTCAGGGAAATGACATCAAGGTGTGGCTTCTGAACAGACAGGGAACAAACCCACAACACTTGGAAACTCTGTGTAACTTGTGTCTCTACTCCAGCCCCACCCCTACACATGGCAAAGCTTGGGGAGGAAGACCTGGCAGTGGGGAACTGAGGATGCTCAGCTGCTTATGATGCCAAGTTTTCCTATGGATTTGGCTTAGCCTCTCACCCAGCCTGAGCATTCAAACATATCCATGCATGGAGTGCACTGATATGTTTCCAGCAATGAAATGTCAAAAACACTGACAACCTCTTCATGGTCTTAAATCCAATATCCTGTGGCCTCACTGACTCCTGGATTTTAATTTGCTATCCCAGTGCACAGTAATTTCTGGTTATCTCTGTCACAGTCTTAAGCACATCTCAAGATGAAATTTTGGCAGGTTGTCATGTTTGTTAAGAACAGGTGCCTTGACTTTTTGCAGCTGGTTATGTTTTTCCTGTCTGTTCTTTGAAGCTGGGCCGTGTGTGTGAATGTATCATCTCTGACCATCTGAATATGCAGATCTTTTAATCCCCATTTTTACACATACATGCACCGACATTAATTTTAATCAGGGAAAGCTAAGATGAAATACCAATAAAAGAGGAGTTGTTAGGCATGACATTTCATTTATGGATGTAGCTGAGAAGATTAATGTCTGAGCCAGCAGCTTGTCCATTACCACCTTCCACCACCGAGGAGCAACGCTGTGTGGAACAACTCACTCCTCACTGATCACCAGAAATTCTCACTGCCACATCACTCCCCTGCCCTCAATTTGTCTGTGCAGCACTATTAATTAAACCATGGAGACCAGATCATTTTCAGTGAGGAGTTCTGCATGATCCCGTTTCAGGGCACATGAGTACGTGTACATTTGTGCGTTTTCTCTTGATTAATATTTTAAATTTCTTTAACGTATGACTTACCCGAAGGAAGGTCAGCTCCCCAGGACTCTGCTCACTGAAAGGAAAATTCAAAGCAAAGGAATGCACCTGCAAGCTAAAAAATTGAACAACTGAGCACTTTATGTGGCAAGGGGTCGCATAAAATTCTGGTTTTTGGTTTAAGAGTTACAAGCCTGGTCCCATTTTAAAATGGACTTTTCCCTACTTTTGGCTGGTTACACTGAGAAAAATGATAAACTCGTTCTTACCACCAGCTCACCTGGCCCAATAATGAGAACAGAATTGAGAAGCAAACATTAAGAGTGAAAACAGAGTGATTTTTATGGAAAATACTGCATGGAAAGCTCAGATAATATATGATTTTACAAATAATTATCCATCACCTGGAAAGAGCACGGAATAACAAAGCAAAGGCTTTGAATGCAATCAGTTATGGCTGGAACACCTTCCTTCCAGGTAGCTCTCCTCTCCTGAAACCATGCTGTCAATTCCATAAGGATGGCTGTAGCCAGAGATTTAAATCAGCAGTTCTGACTAAAAACCAGAATGGCAACGAGGAAATGAGTTAGCAGGAGCTTCAATTGTTCAGATTACCAGACACTGGCCTGACACAGACCTTAACTTGTGTACAGGTGAGAAAAAAACCAAACCAAACTGGGTAGAGAACAGCTCTACTGCTCCCCACCCCACCACATTCAGGCACCTAAAATAAATCTATTTAAGAAGCAGGAGAAGAGAAAGAGAAAAATTAGAGGAATCAAACAGAACGCTTTGATTGGAGGGGACCTTAAAGCTCATGTGATTCCAATCTCCTGTCGTGGTCAGGGACACCTTCCACAATACCAGGTCTCTCAAATTTCTAGTCAAGGTGGTCTTGAACACTTGCAAGAATCCACAACTTCCCTGGGCAACCTGTGCCAGTGCTCCACCTCCCTCTGAAAAAAGAATTTCTTCCAAATGTCTAATCTGAACCTGCCTTTTCTTATTTTAAAACCATTACTCCTTGTGGGAGGAGGGACAATATTGGTAAAAGTACAAGCAGATTTGTTTCCAGACATCATTTCCAGAATGATTATTCTACAGCTGAGTTAGGAACTGATGCTTAGTGTCTTGGGTCCTTTTTATTCTCCAACCTCTCTGTTCACACTGCTAAATTAATTTCTTGCTTCTAATATGAAATGAGAAAATACACTTTTTAGGGGAAGAATAATTATAGCTCAAATACTACACTTGGAAATGCAGAAAAATCCATTTTCTTTTAATGCATTTTAACTGACTTACAAAAAAAATTTAAAAATACAGGACTGCCTAAGTTACCTAGCACATAGGGATATCCCTAAGAAAAGTATTTGAGGGAAAACAAAGTATTAGAGGGAAAACAAAGGCTAAGCAGATTATGAAACACCTGTGTTTGTGAAAAAGGAAATATTAAAAGAAGATTGTATTTTTTTCCCCATGAATGCAAATAGATTCATACCAATAGTTTTGATGCTGTCTTGTGCTTAAAAAAATTCTGCTGTCAGCACAGAGATCAAGGTTATTTTTTAACCTATGAGAGAAGGAATACCTTGCATGTCCTAGGTGATGCCCAGAAGAGTAATTCTGTACCAGCAGAGGAAGTGTCATCCCAGCAGCCTGAGCTTCTGCACTGTTTCCCATTTGCATCATGTATACTGTGAGATTTGCAGGAAAAACCCAACCCTTATGAACTCAATGCATCATTTATGTAAATTCTGAAACTCAGAGGTGTTAGGTGTGTTCAGTCACTGTCAAGGACCTCATCCCTTCAGCAGACAGTGAGAAAATCCACTGTGTTCAAAACACAACAGGTTTGTTTGCACCGCTCAGCAGGAGTAAAGAGGCAATCCCTGCTTTTATCAAACGCTGCCTTCATTTCCAGCAATGTTTTGTGTATTTTAAGCACCTAAGTACTTCACTAAACACTTTACCACCATCTATCACAGATCAATATCACAAAACTTCCTGACACCCTTTACATTTTTCAGAACAGGGCTTCACACAGGAGTAACTTGACTTGGGAAAGTGTTACTATAGAAAATCACCGCAGAATGGTTTTGTTGACAGTGAAAAATCGGTTTGCTGAGCTTCTCTCTTGGAGGAAATGCACTGGCTGCCACCAGCAGGTATTTCAGCACACAGCTTCCCCCCCTCCCCTCAATCACATCCTTTCTGCAGCACCAAAATGTCACACACTTGGCAGACACGTTAACATCTGCCTCACTTCGTGTTACTGGAATTGTCTCTGGTAACAAAAAAGAAACTCAAAGCCAATTTTTCCACCAGGAGTAGCTGTCATCACCTTGGACTCCACATGCAATGCGTTTAGAAAATGCAGGGTAAGGTGTCTGATATGCAGGTTGCTTCACCATAAAAGTCTCCTAATTCTTTTTGCCATGCCTATTGTGCTGAACAGAAAATGAAGTGCTGAAACAGAATGTGCTTGTTTGTGTACAAGAGTCAACGTGTTAAACTTCTCCCTGGAGCATTAAGGAGAGAAGAAAAATGGTAATTCCAGGGAAGGAGCAACAGCACAGGGAAAACATAAAATAACACGTGAAGACCCTTACCTTTTAATATTTGTTATAAATGGATGCTCTGCTGGAATTAAGGGACTAAGGAGATCTGCCTGCACTTAAGGATGAGCAGTTCAGATGTGGGGTGACCATGCTGGAACTGTGCTGGCAGCCTTCTGATCACAAACAAAACCCACATCCACCATTCCTACCATTCAAGTAATGTGCCAGAACAGACTCAGTGACTCTCTTTAACATCCCATTTTCATATAAAGGGAACTTTCATTACTTTTAGCAGAACACCAGACAGACAGATCAGCACAATTACAAAAGTAAGTCAGACTACCAACAACATCTGGTGATAGCTGTCAGAATAGTCCTTTAAAAGAAGCATCTGGAGGTTAAATGCAAAAATCCAGCCCAGTACAGTTTATGAAATATAATCAACACTCAGTGTGTGTGACTGATCCCCCTGCAGTACACATTTACTTACATCCATACACAAGACAAGTTATCCTGGCGCCTTTAGAGGACTCATTCTATTAACATTTTTAAAGAAATCTTCAAGTTCCAGAATTGGAAACTTACTCTTATTTGAAAACATCCAGAGCCCTCACCAAGACCAAGCCCACAGCTTCTCACAGTTTGCTTCTGTAAATTGATCTGCTGCCCCATTGCAGAGGACAACCCTTTGCAGCTCTGAGACACTCCTTGTATCCCCCTGCAGCACCACTGGGTTCTGATATTCCTCCCCTGAAGGCTCACCTTCAAGTGTTATCCCTGAGCCAAGCCAGGATGCTTTTAAACTTACCTATTTATGACCATTATTATTTCTACAGCTTCTTTCAGGCAAGAATTAAAAAGCACTTCAATTCAGTTAACAAAAAAACTAAGGGGAAATTTAATTTTTTTTTTCCTAATCAAGCCATCTCATCTCTTCAGATGCAGGTGTCATTCTCATTCCTGTTATAGGCTTCCTGAGTGATTGTGAGGAAATTATTTGTGTTCTTTGTGCTTTAGCTCTCTATTCATTAAACTGAGATAACAGCACTTCCCTTCTCTGACCTTTTGAACATTTTCTCTGAAGTCTATTGTAAATTTTACTGGGCATGTACTCTGTCTTATTATGTGTAAATTCAGTATCTATTAAAACCTTCATTTCAGCTGGAACCTCAAACAACAGCTAGAGAAGAAATAATAACATACAGACATTTCAGGTGGAATAAATGTGTAACTTATTAATTTCTTTTAAAATTCAACGTGCTTCAGCTGGGAAGTTTTAAGATGAATGACAGTTTAAAATAGATATTTTAATTCTGTGCTTTATAATGCCACATCCTCTTACATATTAATGTGGAGATCTCTCTCAGAACATGAGTTATTACTTCTAGCAACCAAAGTAGCATTGATCACTTCGTGTATCCTTTTTAAGGCCTTCAGTTTATAGACTAAAAGTTATTTTTAAGACACAATCTTGAAGAAAGGGATCTTTGGTATAGCAGAAGTTCTCTAAAGCAAAGGCAGTAGACAATGAATATTTAACAGACGACCAACTATTATCTCAGGATTGATCTACTTAAAAAAACCACAAACAAAAAAACGCAAAAACCCAAAACATCTTAAAACCACCCTTTGATTTATATTTTTGCTATAAATCAAAGCAAACAAAAGCAGAAACAAAACAGAGTGCTGACTGTGGTTAGAGATGCACAGCACCACTTGTGACACAATTTTCTGTGGCCAGTGGAGGTGATTTCCTGACATCTTCCATCTTCAGGTGGCTGAATCCCAATACAAGTACCAGCATTCCTGGGATCAGGTGGAATATTCCCTTCACTGCCAGATTTTTGACCACAGAATTATGTTTAATACACACCAAGAAGTGAACAAGGGTGGTGGCAAACCCCAGGCTGACCCCTGTCTTTAAAGCACTTTATTTTGCTGCATTTCACACTTAGTGACACACAGAATTCCACTGGAAAACTACACCTTCAGGATCATGAACCTGATGGATTAAATATTCTTTAGCATTGACTTGTACTACTGAAGAAATAAAAATACTCTGAGTAAAACTAAGGCAGGAAGATGAAAAGTCGTTTTATTTGTCTGAAAATAGTTCTTTCCTGTCCTGTCCTGCTAAGCTTAATAAAGAAAATAATTTTTTTTCTCTCCACCTCTCCTCTCAGAAAATTGACTCATCATTTCCTTTGGCTTTGTTGCTCTTGTTTTCACCTTTGCTTGGAGTCAATCTTTAGATATGAAAGGCTTTTCAGATGCAACCACAGCAGTCAGCAGTGTTCCACTATACAGCACAAAACCAGCTGCAGCAAATTGATTTCAGTATTATCCCTTATTTCTATTGTTTAATAAAAAGAAATATTTTCTCTGACCACTTTTGTTAAGGATGAAACACAGAACTAAAGAGCAAGGGGAGGGGCAGTGTCTGCTCTGGCAATGCTGGATTGTACCACACAACCTTCAGCTGCTGGGCTCCACATTCATGGCTATTTAAAACTGAACTTTAAAATTATTTCTTCTAAAACATGAAGCCACACTGAAAAAAGTTACCATTTCTGTTAGCAGCAGGCACAAATTTCAGAAAAAATAAAAGGGATTCAAATTTCTGAATTGGAATCGTATTTCTTTGTAAGGTAATACTTTCGCCTCAATTATTTTGTCTGGAAAATTACCTGATATTTTTTAAAGGTCTGCTTCAAATTACAGTCTGCAATCACCTTCTAGTTTAGAAGTACATTAGAAAGACATGCTAAAAAGTCTTTTAAAACTTTAGCATTATAAATCCTAGAACCACAGAGTGATTTGGGCTGGAAGTGACCAAAGATTTTGTAGTTCCAACCCCTCTGCTGTGGGCAGGGATGCCAATAATGTTCATTAATGCCAGTAAAGTTCATTAATGTAACAGCAGCAGGCCTAATGCAGCTTTGTAAAACTGGCTGGTGTCTTCAGTATGAATCTCTTGGATCCTGCAAACTGCACAGTACTGAAATTCATAAATTGGAAAGACCTGCAAACATCTAAATAGAAAAACAATCAATAAAGATTCTATGGGCTTGAAAACAGAAGAATAAAATGAGGTTTTCTGGGCAGAAGAAGCATCAATAAAATGCAGATGGAAAAGCATTATTCAAAGACAAGACACTTGGGAAATAAATCTGTTTACATCTCTACACGCCTGTTATTCTGTTACAAAAATAATTGCAATCTATATTGTCTCTGGGTGCCTCATACAGTCAGGAAAATATAAAGATCATGCTAAAACTAGGAACTAGTGCTAGCAATAAATCCATTGTCTTGGGCACCAAAGGTGAAGTCACAAAACCACCTCCAGCTCCACAGTTCCCACCCTGCCTGGCCTCCTCTGCCCTCCCTGAGAAAACAATTCATGTCTGCCCAGCTTCTAGAGGTCAAACCAAAACACCACCAGGTACACCACTCATTGCCCATCACACATTTTTATTTTCTAACAATGGGAAATGTCCTTCAACCCAAACCAAGGAGACAGCAAATATCAGAAGAGCTCTCTTTTTTTCATTTCTTTCTTTTTTTTTTTTTTTAATGTGGCTGCTATCCTAATTAAAAGATCAGAGCACCACAACGAGGGGTAGAACAGGTCTCGCTCAGAAAACATGGAAGAACTTCAGCTTTCAGATACAAAACTCTTGAAGTATTAGAAAAAGTGGGAAAAAATACCCCAAACAAACAACTGAACAGGTAAATTAGTTAACTAATAAGCAAATAAGGGGCAAACCCCCCCAGTTAGCACATTGGGAACGGCTGAGATAAGAGGTCTACTGGAAACAGTATTTTGGAAAAAGGAAGATGTTCTGCAAGTGTGCAAGATGGCCTAAAGCTGAGAACTGACAGCTAATTAGTTATAAACTTGTAAATGCAAATGACAGCAAAGAATGGTATTGTGATTTTACACCCTGTTAATAAAGACTTTATTCTGTGGACATCACAGCTAATTAAATGTCTTCCATTGACAACTTCCATCAAACCCAAATTTACCATATTGCACCTGATGCAACCCAGACACATACAGAAAAAACTGGAGAGAGTTCTGGGCAGAGAGAAAAAAAAATACATTGGCAACTCCATGTGAAGGAACATTTAAAAAACTTTAATTAGGGGATTTGGACATGATGTGCCTTCAGCCTCAGTCTGTTATTCTGCAATTCTCAATTGTTCAGGCACTTCAAGAGACACAAACAACAGACAGAAAACACACAGCACAGACAGAAAGTGCATTTCACACACTGAAACTGTGCTTTGGGATGGGGAAAGCTCCTGAAAAGACAGAGCCAGCATTTGTGTGAGTGACTGCAGCACCGAGACAGGGTGCTGTGTCAGTCAGGGTAGTGCTGCACCCAACTGAGACTCATTGAGCTCTGTTTGATGGGAAAGTGTCAAAATTCAGTCTAAAGATGTGTTTTTCTGGTTGGAACATCCTGGGGAACATTCAGCAGCTTTTCTATAACTCACTCTCAACTAGGAGAGGATCACTATTGCTTTGCCAGGATCAAGGGGCAGGAAATGCACATTTTCTTCATGTCTAAGCTCTTTCCATAACCAACTCCTATCATCAAGTGGTCTGATCCCCATGCAAACCACTTTAAATCAGAAACATCTAGTTCTAGAATTGACATGAGCACGCAGTTGAGAATTGCACAGAATTTTCATGGCAAGCTTAATAATTACTTTGCCTCCTTTCCATACCTTGTTTCTCCTCATTGGGTGGGGAAGGGAAATAATCTGATCAGGTACCATTGATTGCACTAGAGGAAATAAAAATCATTCCTGCACAGAAAACCAGTTTGTTGCTAATCCACCTAGGGAAAGAATATCCCCATTTTTTTTTTTTGCATTATGAAGGAAAGACAGATAAAGCAGAAAAATAAACTTACTAGCTATTTAGGCATTTGTCATAGCTGTAAAATATTTGTCCTTCAGGGGTATTCCTGAATGGCTTGTCTGGAAAATGAAGAGACTTAGCTGCTGTGCAGGTTTCACATTTCTTTCCCAATTCTACATTTAATTTCAGCCCTATTTTTTCCCCTGTAAAATCACAAAAACTTATCACGTGTTTTTAAAAAAAAAATTATTGTACTAATATGCTATGTACACTTAAATATATGTGTGTGTGTGTCCGTATAAATACAAAACAATTCACTTAGCAACCAAACCAGTCCTCAACATCTTCACACTGGCTTAAGGAAAGAAATGACAAAATCCAGTGACAATTGCAACTTCAGATGGGGGACACAGCCAATTTAGCTCATTAACAACAGAGTCATCTGCAGAAAGGTTTTCAGGCACCACAGGTGGCACAAGTGCAAACATTCCTTCAAGAATCACTTCTTTCATGAATAGTAACCCATCTCATACAGATCTCTTTAGATTTCACTGGGCTGTGAGGAGATTTTCATGATCCGTTCAGACAAAAGGAATCCATATGTAAAACTGAGGTGATATCAGCTGACAATCTTATTTATAATGAAGGTTACAGCATCATGTCAATATTAAGAAACTAATTTCTCACTCTATTTCCCCCCTGCAATTTTTTGAGATTTAACCGATCATTCCTGAGCTTTAATTTTGAGCTCTGCTGAACTGTTGTTGATGTTCCATTTAAAAAGAGGCACAAAAAAAAAAAAAAAAAAAAAAAAAAAGAACATGTGTGAACTGGAGTCTTCCTGCAGCCAAATGGTGCAACTGATTCAGCCTTCCAACCTTGTAAATGGTGGCTTACAATCTTTGTTGGATAACGCAAAGAGATCAATGCTAACCCTGATTTTTTCTTGATAAAACCCCATCATGAATGGAAAGACCAATTCTGTGTCCCTGTATGTAAGTATTTCATTGCACTTATATTTTATATACATTTTGCCTGCATGCAAGAAATCTATTCTGGCTATTCATCCTTCAAAGCAAGTTCTTGGGAGAATGTGATTAAGAAGTTAAAATTTAGAGAAGAAATAACGTCTAGTTTTATCTGCTATATCTGCTTTGCAGTCTTAGAAAGATGCTGCTTTTTCTGTTTACTTTTCTTAGAAGATGGACTAAGACATGCTTAAGGGTTTTGATAGAATCTTCAAAGTAGGTAGCTACAAAACTCCCAACCACATCACAAATCACTGGTTATTATACCTCAGTAAAACTGAGCTTAAATATAAACTGCAGAATGAGTAATTTGTGGGCAGGATATCATCAGAATCAACTCACACAAAATTACCAGTTTAAAGAAATACTATTGGAAAGGAATAAGGTTATGGTTAGAGGAAATAAAATTGTTCTGCAATGGCAATCAACCTGGTTTTGATACCATTGGAATGGAATAAGGTTATGGTTAGAAGCAATAGGATTGTTCTGCAATGGCAATCAACCTGGTCTTGTTCTAGACCCCAAATTCTGATACACCTATAGAGATGCCCTTTAGCTTTATGGTAAGACTGTTTGAATACTGCCTTACTAAGACACTTATGAAGCTTTTCTATGACGATCAGAATAATTTTAAAGCTGTATTTTTATGTGCTTGTAGTAGAGCCTCACTAATTCCCATTAACTGCATCCTGTTCCTGCAGTGCCAGCAATCTGAGCTCTGTGCTAATGCAATGAGTCAGCTATTCAGCTCTGAGAACCAAAGTTTTCTGCAAGAATTAAACAGCTGGAGAAGGAAGGGAACTCCACATTTCCCTGCTTTAGGCTTGGATACCATGAAGTCTTTCCAGACAAGCAGGAAAAGCCCAGTACTGATTTATTGAATCCATCAAGCCCCGCTTCAAACCATGTGGATTTTGAGCCCAACACCACAGAAACAAAACAAAAGCAGTGTGACAGTGCAGGGTACATCCAAATAATAGAAAAAAAATGACAGGCTTGCAGGAGGGTGAGGAATATTTAACTAAGATGTAGCAAAGATTGTGTTGGAGCAGCACATACATTAGTTCCCCTGTGGAGCTGCAATAATTTCCAATATATAGTTTTGTTTCCCCACAAAGTTATAGATTGGTTTTCAAGGTCGGGTGTTTTTTCTCCTTAGAATGCAATCAAAATGCCTACATTGTTTATAGTTAATGGCTTCTGGAAGATTAGCAATATTTTAAGCTTACATGACATGTTCCCCTTGCTCTCAGCCAAAGGCCTATCACCTTTTCCATTCCTTCAACATTACAATTTAATTACTGTGGAAACTACATATGCAAGCTGCATTTATTAATAAATACAAATCAAAATGTCTGAAGTAAATTATTGATATGCCATATTATCTCAGCTTTTCTGTGGAAGTCCTCGTAAAAATCACTTTAATTTTGAAAGGCTGACTTCCAGGATTTTATATTATAGCTCTTGGTAGGAGACAATTGTTCATAGATATGTTAACCTTTAGATAAATTCTCTTTAAGCAAAAGTAATGTCTCTGACACCAATCCATGCACGTTCATATATTGAAGGTTATAGTTTTAATTGCAATGTTTTCTGTGCATTTACTTGTGTTGAAAAGAAATTTAGAGACATTTAGAAGGGAAATCACAGAAGACAGGCACAGATATAATTAAAAATTATACTCATAATATGCAATTTATAAATGTAAATTATATATATAAAATAATTTTTATGTAATGATAAATATTTTTATATTTGTGTCTTGGTTTGAACAGTTTCATACCCCCAAAGATACCAGGCCCATTGTCCTGAAAATCAAATATTAGATGCCCAAAGTAAACGTGCCAGTGATTTTTCACCTTTTTAAGCAACCTTTTCAAATAATGCTAGGATGTCCCTGAGCAGCCCTCATGCAGGATGAAGCCAGCTAAGCATATCTGTCAGAGGAATTTCTGTGTCACCAGCAGTGCCCTGTCACTACAAAGAAACATTAACAAATCACTGCCAAGAATCTAAATCACCGCTAGAGCAATCTCAAAGTGCAGTGCTGTAATTACAATTTGAATTTCAAATAGAGGATACAGGGAGCAATGCATCCTCTTTGGGACAACTTCTTCCAGCCTTACTGCCTTCAATTTTTGTGAGGGTTTTTTATTAGAAAATAGTATTTTCCATTATTTTTGTAACACATTGACACACTGCAAATGCATTTCTACAGGCTGAATACACAATGCTATGAATATATTTACATTTACTCTAAATATTTAAAGAGGAAAGGCCTCAATATAATCACAGAAGAGTTATTTCTAAGCTGTTATATTTTTGCATTTCATCTGTGCATTCCACTGGAGCTGAAAATCAGTGGGGAAATAAATCACCAGCACTTTCTGACTACACCTTCAGGCTCTGTCAATTTGCTTGAAATGTATCAGATGATCCTGACTGGTAAGAAATAATAAATAATACACCTGCTCTAACAAAATATCTAATCCACCACTGTGTTGTGGTTTGATTTTTGGTTTTCTTTTTTAGGGTCAGGATTAAATGAGTGAGATGGTATTTTTTGTTTGGACTTAGATGTTTATTAGTTTTTATTTATATTACAGTTTTATAAATTGTGAGTTTTATAGTATGTTAAGTTAATAAAAATGATGTGGTTCCTTTTATAATGTTTTTAAGGGTAAACTGTTTAATGAAATATTCAAATTATTTTTATTTTTAATTTAATAACTAATTATTTGTGGATTTAAAAATTTAATTATATAATATTACTTAAACTGATTAAGAAGAAGGTGAAGAGGACTAATTTTTTGTTCTAAAATTCTAATTTTGTTTTATATATATCAGAACAAATATTAAGGACATTGGTGGTTGCCCTCTTCTGAAAATATCTGAACTTCTGTGTTGCACAGCTGCAGTGCTCTCAAATGAGAGATTAACAGCTGCCATTAATTGGAGCACAAATAACAAGGGTTTGATGAAGTGCCCTACCCTCCAGACTGCAGTGTTTCATGTGCTGGAGGTAAAATTGATCTTCTCTACCTGGATATGGAAGAAATCCTGTGGAATTGTTCTTTACCCCAGCATGGGCTGATGGACTATTTATCCTCCAGCACAACTAGAGCAGGTATTTCTGGTTTCTAAAGAACAAAAGGGGTTGGGGGCTTCCCTGTGCTACCATCAACCCTCGATTTTGATGGGTTAATTAAATTAAATACTTTTGTATCCAGGATATTTGCCAAGGTAATTTTTTACCCTAGCTCTTAAGACTTAAACCTTGGCCAAGATGATTCTTAGCCCTTGCAAGATTGGTGGTGTTTCCTCTCTAATAGGAGTTTGTTTCAAGTAAAAAGTATTTGTGGCCAGCAATATTTAATGCCCAGCTGTAACAAAGAATGCTTCTTTAAAGAAGAAAGTGGTTTTCTCAAGGCACTTGATAATATGGATTTTTCTGTTACACAGATCTATCAAATGCTGTGGCTACTGTGATGACCAAAACATCCCTCTGGAATCTCACTTTTGAGCAGAAATACTTTTCTAGGAAAAGTGAATGGTAGTCCTCATGACAGGTTTATTATTCACATTTCAAACTGCTCACAGCACCATACCAGCCTTGCTAATTAACAAACAAGCATTTCAGTTTCTCCAGTTAAAAACACAGATGTTACCAAGATCTGTTGGGAGATTTCCAGGCAGGCTTTGTTCTGCCAGTTTTGCCAAGTTCTTCCCCTAACTTTAAAGGCTGTCAGTTCTTCTCATTGTTTGTTGGTCTGGGGTTGGTTTTGCTGTTTTTGTTTATTCACTTGGGGGTTTTGTGATTTTCTGTTTGTTTCTACAAGCTATCAGTTGCCTGGGCTCTGACTGTCTATACTTACATTTCTTTCTCTCACCCAAGAAATTTAAGAAAATCGGTATATTTTTTGTCTCTGTGAATAAACAGATATTCTCTGTTTCTCATGTGTCTGATTTCTCGTTAATCAAGCTCAGGGGATGCTCCTTGCTGCTCTCCTCCCATGCCTTTTCCTTACCACACCCGTGCAGTTAACACTGAAGGACATGCCAGCAATCTCCAGAATTCATTAACCAGCTTTAGCACCTTTTAATTGTAATTACAGAGTAGCTAACCATACTGCTAATGCTTTTTATTATTCCAAATACCTTCTTCAAATCAAGTTCCACATGCAAATGTGGAAAAGGAAACACAACAGCTCCAATTCTATTAACACCCAGGGCAGCACAAACTCCAACAGGGAGCCAGGAATTGTGTGATGTATGGGTGTTCAATCCTGCACCTGCCTGACCTCTTACAGCTGGTCTGTAGTCAAAGCCACACCTGCAGAAGCTCTGATGCATTTGACACAGGCTGTTCATGCTCTGCATAGCCAAAATCTGTGCGTGTGAGGTTCCAGAATATGTAGCACGCAGTGCAGCAGGTGTGTGACTCCAGAGATGTCTGACACTCACCACACATCTGGTTTCCTTCTGGCATGTCCCTGCTACACCTCAATTTGCACAGATACACCCAGGATCAGGTTATAGCTTCTTCCCATGTATTTTGGACAAGAAAACATGGATGCAACAGGCAAGAGTGGTCTGTGTTACTGACTTTGCAGCTTTATGATAAGGAAGCAAATAGCTGAGATGCTAATGGGGTAACCTCTGAAGGCTCACACACTCGTAAACCCACACTTGTGGCAGGTAATGAATCAGTAACACAACCCAGAACCTCAATCAGGAATTGCTTTTGATGGTTAACTAATCAATACTTGCAGCATCCTCCAGAACTGGTGTATTTCTTAGAAAGCACTAATGGAAAACCAGTGGAAAACACCAGACCATCTACAATTCATGGCTAATCTCCAAAAGCGCAGCTACAGTGTGATCTCTTTTAGAACACCCTTGGTTCTGGAGATAGATTGTTAGCCTGTCTCACAAGGAAGCTGCACATTCCTGAACATCTTGCCCTAACCCTTGAATTGTTAAAGGTGCAAGGAGGGGAAGTCGCAAGAGGAATTGTGCTACAAAAGCTCAGCGTGTGAGTAATGAACGTTCTGACAGCTAGAGAACATGAAAAAAGTTAAAAAGCCCACACAACTTGTGAGGTTGGCTTGTTACCTTCCTCTAATTAACAAGGGCGAAAGATGTGCCACTTAACTGGGAAATTGTGTGACATGACACCCCTGCACACACTGGCATGAACAGGAGCAGGACAGCCTGGGATCAGTGGATGGAGAATCAACAAGGCAGAACGTGTAACTCATTAATACTCACTAACCACCAAGGCATGGTGCAAAAACTGCACTATTTTAATTTTAGCTGCACTGATGGTATCCCCTCATTGACAGCACAGAAGCGTTTTTCAGGCAGATATAACTCTTTTGAAGTTAAAGCAGTAATAAACTTTGATATTTGTCACAAATAAGACCTCAATCACAAAAGATGGCTCATTGTTCTAAGTCTGCCAAGGTACCAGCTGGGCACAATTATTTTTCTGCTTTTATTATCAACCTCTTTAATGTGCAACACACCCTGTTACCACCATGCAATTCAAGAGCAACCTGGCCCAGATAAACTTAGTAGATTAAACCCTCAAGAAGCTCTGAAGGGTTTTCTCACATGGAATAGTATTTCTCAACCCCAAATTTGACTCTATTCTAAATGATTCAATAGCACATTACGTCACCTAAGGCACCAAAGTGTCTTTCCCATTCTTACACAGAAACTCTTTAAACACCAAACTTCTCAGCAATATATTCAATATGTATTATGTGCAAAGTTTTGTGAGAACTTAAAGTAACTTAAGAAACTCCAGCAAGGAAAAAATGCATCCAAGAAAAATCTGATTTTACATTTGCTTATAAAAACCCCTTAACAGTTATTTTGTACATCTATTATATTTATGACACTTGAAGTTAATGTTCCAAAAAATAAATTTGTACTTTTCCCTGAAAGTGATTACTTTTGCTCCTGACTTTTGCTGTGAGAATAATTAGTTTAAGAACATCAAAAAGATACTAAATTTCTTATTTAAATATTTAAGACAAAAAAACCCCATATGGAACTCCCACTAGATCCCAGAATTTGTACAAGAAGAGCTATAGGAAAGTTTGAGTCACTTAAATACACACTCATGAAATGTCTCAAGGAAGTGTTTCTTAATCCTCAGGAAGATACAAGACTTTCCAGATGGGTGCAATTGGTGCTGGGATCTGGCCACTGTGACCCTATCTCACTCATTTCTGAGCAGCCCCCATTGTTACCACGTTTCCTGTTATTTGCTCTTCCCATCAATATCCTATTAAAGTGGAATAATTTCCTGTAACTATCATTTTAGATGAAAAAAACTGGTTTCTTCGCTTGAAAGATAATATTTGTTAATGTTTTTATTATTTAGCAGGCATTTTCCTTCAAGCAATTTTTTCCTGATATTCCAATTTAATGACTTACAACCTTTAATGAACTTACATGCATTTGCTACAGAATGTGCATTATTTCCATCTAGGAGGGGGGGGTGGAAACCAAAACCACCACCAAAACTCGAATTAAATGAACCATAGCCCTAAAAAAACCCTCTCCTTTTGAATTTTTTTTT
>PYHW01009817.1:752157-769231 GCA_013186435.1 Turdus rufiventris | reverse complement strand
TTTTTTTAAGTGCTCTGTCCATATTCAATAACTATGTAATTAGGTATTCTGACTGACTTCTCCCATTCTGGAATTGAATGAGCAATTTTATGTCATAAATTCCAGCTGATTCAGTGGGTGGTGAAAAGGCAGTGATTTTTCCTATTCATCTAGAAATCCCAGGACATGGTTCTCCTAAGGACATTTGGATTGTCCCACACTATTTTGAGGCGCCCATTGCACTGCATTTTGGCACGTACAAAGCCCCTCAAAATCTGTTTTATTTCTATTTTGTCCCCGCTCCTTTGCTTTGACATGTATCAACACATGTCAGCAAAGCAAGGATGCCTCTGCTGCTGCTGCAGTCATGCAGAATGAGGGCTCCTAATAAAAGCTGCAGTGTGTGTGAGATACACAGCCTGCTCTTTTCAAGCTACTGCTGCTTGGCACCCACGAAGTCCTGCTGAACTACTCCAACCAAGCCCAGAGCAGGAATTCTCCCTCCAAACAGATGGCTGCAACTGCAGGCAGCCAAGAGACCACGTTTCTCTTTTTCATGACGTGTGGGTGTTGACAGCATTTCCAGACATAATTCCAAATGGCTGTCAGTTCTGAGCTTCTTGTCTAAAGGGGATGTGTCAGTGCTAATCTACCTCTGAGACAGATTACCCTTCACAATGGGAAAATCTTCCCCTTATTATAATTGGTTTGCTCTTAACACGTGCAGATCTTGCCTTTCCCGAGCTGTTGGATGCCTTTAACTACAGTTCCCTCTCAAGGCAGACAGATCTCAAGAATCAAAGACTAATTTGTGCACAGTTTGGGGGTTTGATGTTTGGTCCCATATGTAGGGCTAATTGCAAGCTAGCAGAGGCAGTGGCATTTTTTTTTCTTTATGTATGTTTACATGACAAATAAAACACAGTCACTTGTTCCGTGTTTACAGACAGATGATTTCTCCTTTGGTGCACCACTGTCAGAGCTGGAAGATTCCTGACTGCCAGCCACGCCACAGTGGCTTTGCTACACTGGCTTTTCAAGGACACTGCTGATATAAGTTAAATAGCACATGACCTGCCATGATTTAGTGACAATCTGTTAAAATCAGCTGCATAAGGCTTGAGGCATAGCTAGGCTACACAGAACAGGTGGAAGCTTTCCAACAACCCTTAATTAAATAGAGTGGTGAACCATGTTTAAAAAAAGCTGATTTCAGCTAAATCCACATACTGATACCCACCCTGGCATTGCTCAATGCAAATAAAAGCATTAAGAAAATTAAAGAACACTTACAGGGAACAGTAGAGGACTACCCTTAGTCTCCCTCAATACAGAAATACACTTAGAGGGGTTTTGCAATAAATCAGGGACAGAATGTTTCCATAAGGTTTAGGTTGCGCTTACTCCTCTATTAGCCTTAAAATAGCCCTTGTTTATGCATCGCATCCTGCAGCACAGTAAATTGTCACAGCCTGCTCCATCTCAGACCTCAGATGAACCCCTGACAAGGCACAGCCGTGCCAGAGAAGCAGTATCAGTTCAGTGTTAATTAGAGAAATAAGCACAAAAGCCCTCAGTGCAGTTAGTTCCACCAGGTGAAATGAGCTTTATTTGACTCACAAGCCAATGGCACCCACAACCAAGCATTTTATATAAGGCTATACTAAGATTGATCAAAGGTGAGGATAACAATTCATATATTGCACTCTAATATTTTTTCAACAAAGGGCATTGAAGTGCTTTCATCTCTTTATTCCATGTGCCTTTCTAGATCCACATCCCACTGCAATATCTGATTTTCCAAGGAGACAGCCAGATGAAGACCTTTCCACATTGTTTTCCTTCCTTGGCTCCATGCCCTGTCACCGAAGCCTTTCCAACCTCTTGGGGATGACAAAAGACTGAGATTTTGAGGCACCAGTGAAGCATGGGGATGGTGCTTTGCTACCTTCACTCCCAGGTGAGCTCACGGACACACAAAAATATAACTTCTATATTTTCCTCTGGGGTTATCATTGTTCATTTGCCATGTTATCACAATACTGAAAAAGTTTTAGGAGTGTATTTACAGAGAAGATAATCATTATTAATAAGAGGCCTTCAGGGCTCTCCCTTGGAAAACAAGTCACCAAAGAACTCAGCAAGTGCTTCTGCCTGTCAGAGGGACAAGGATTTTATGGACTCGTCACCTCCAGGAGCCCAGCAATGAGCCAGGCTCGTGGCAAACAAATCCCCAACCTGCCTAGAGGCACCACAGCCTGCAGTGCCATACTGCTCTGATCAACTTGCCATGGACAACTCTGTTTCTGCCTGAGAGCCATGTCTACGGGCTGAGAATTCACTGTGAAAAAAGGAGGGTCTCACACAGATCATCAGCACTCGCTTGAAATTCCCCCATAATTGTAAAGGGCCCCATGAGAAGAGCAAATAAGCCCTGCCATGTTTCCTAATCTTGCTACACTAGTTATACAGAGAAATGTTCCCTCCTAATGATGACACACAAGCTGCTCTAAGCTTTTCTGCAGCAATGCCGCTGCTTATATCAGCTATTATTCAGTTATTCCATCCTAACAGCAAGAATCATTTCTGTGCTTTTCATTCTTCCTCCCAGAGGGCAACAGATGTAATAACTTATTCCCTGTCTGGCACATTAGGCCTTGAAAAATTAATGCACCGCTGCTGAGATTTCCACTTTCTGCTTTACTTAGAGTGCCAAAGCTTTGAATTTCGGTGAAAAAATATTAAGTAATAAAAAGCTTATTTTAAGTTTGTTAATGTACTTGTCTGTTTTAATGCCTTTCCAAAGTTTCCACAAAATAAGCATTCCACTGACTAATCTTCCCAAATTTCTTTTGCCTCTAAACTATTACCGCACAGAATCCCTTAGACTGGGAATGACCTCTAACCTCATCAAGTCCAGCCTTTGACCAATGGCCACTTTGTCAACCAGACCATGGCACTAAGTGGATGTCCAGACATTTCTAGAACATGTAATTATGTTACCATATAATTGAGACCTCTCCTGTTCCACAATTATAATGTAGCAACCAAAATTTAAATGCCATTTTCAACTGTACTGTGTTAAAATCCAATCCATCAAGAACTCCAATCAGTCATGTGTTTCTCTGTACATGTAGTGAATGCTACTGGCTACCTCTGTAAATAATAACCAGACCTGTATCAGGTTATTTTAGTGAAAGGAAAAAGGCAAAGAGAAGCAGGACGTGCACTGAAGAACAAAATCAGAGCTGGGAGCAACTTCTCCAAAAATAATGTAGCAGTTTTTCTGCCCTCTCCCAGATATTTGCAGGATGAGATTGAGGAGATTAAACAAACCTGTGATTTGGACTTCATCTGTGCAGAAGACAGTTCTTAGTGTCAGAACTCTTGCCCTAAAGGACAGGTGAAAAGTCACAAACTAAATATACAGATTCAACATGTATTAGGAGTTAGAGAAAAAAAAAGTCCCAGGCAATGTTTCCTATCACTGTAGAGCATTTGCTAACGCTGCTGCTTTGTGTATTCCAAGGCTGCTAGCATGGGAACAGGCATTAACCACACATCATATCAGGCTGTCCTTGCACTCCTACACACAGCCACTTAGGAATCTTTTCCTCCTTGGATGGAAATCCTGAAGTAATTTCTCTTCTGTCCTCCAGGCTGCTGGCTGGGCCCCAGAGAGTGCTGAGCTTTTAAGAGCACAGACTTCATATTTGCAGTCTCTGGCAGCACTTGTTCCTTTATTCCACAGAGGATCTCTGTTTCCTTAAAAGCTGGCTTTGCTGATTCAGGCTTCCTCATCTCAGCAGATTTCAGCACAGAGTTTGATCTATCAGCATCAAAGATATCCCTCTGTTCAGAGCATGCCTCAGCGCTCAGACAATGAGTAGCAGAATAGTTTCAAACGAGGCTAGTGGTTCCCCTGGAGACCAAAGGCAATTAATAACATGTTTTTCTGCAAGGAGCAGAGCTAATGAAGCCTGATTTCCCGCACATCTGAGACATCCATCTTCTACCCTGTCTGCAAACTGTTAACCCAGTTACTGCTGCAAATCGAGCTCCTTCGCCTCCAGTCTCACCTGCTGATCCCACCTTCCCCAATTCCTCCTCTATCACAACAAACAAACATCCACCTCCCTCTTTTTCCTAGCAGGACCTCCAAATGGTCCTCAGCTTCTTCTGGGAACCTTCACTTGTTTCCTGACTTGCCAGACAGGCACACTGTGCCCAGAGCCATGTGGGCACTCAGAGTGCTGGCAGGCAGAACAAGCGATGTTTCCACCTTCACCAAAGGCACACTACAGCCCATGCCAAAACAGTGATTTTAATGAAAACCATTGGCACCTCTCAGCTATGAGACCCCAGCTCAGGCACAGCTGCCAAGTTTGTCTGAAACAGGCCAATAAATACAGAAGTTATCAAGAAGTGTTGAACGAGTGGGATAGGAGAAGGAAGAAAAAGTGTGAGTGCAAAAATTTTTTCTCTAAAAATCAGGCAACTGAAAGAACAAAGAAGTTTTTCAGCAACTCAACTGGGACCCTGACTCAGGATCTGATATGAGCTACTGCAGTTCTGCCACTGACCATCTCTGTTTTTTTCAGATAAAGAAATGAACACATCCATTAATACATGGATCACAGTGGCTGCGACTTAAAATAAATAAACAAATAAACATAAGTTGATCTCTAACTAAAGTAACTTCCTCCCCCTCCAGCATATGATTAAACTGGATTATTCCCTACCAAATGATCCAGAAGTGCACTTATCCAAGGAAACCTTGAGTGCAGCTGTGCAGCTGCCCAAGGGACTCATCCTCTGGACTCCTTGGATGTTACTTCTGAAGACACCATTCATCTTGGCAGGAATATAAATGGGTGATTATTTTCATTTAGAGCTGCTAGCCAAAATTTTTAAGCCAAACTCTGACCCAAGCTGCAAACCAACACACACTGTTAGCTGGGATTGAGAACAAGCCATACAGATTGAAGTGCCCAGCACCCATGGGAGTGTTTAATGACGTTGCTGTCCCATGTCTCCATCCACAGGATCAACAGGACTGCAGTTTGCCTTCAGCTGTGTGCTGCTGAGTGGGAGCTGAGGAGGCTTTGCAAAATAAGCCTTCAAGAAAAGAGTTTTCATTCAGCAAGCGGCAGCTCAGCCAAATGGAAGAATCTTTATGAGATGCTGCCTACCTTGCAGACAGCAGGTCAGGGCACGCTGGGATTGCTGCTGCTTGCAGTCGTGACTGCATGAACTCCTTGCACTTTTCTCTTTCTTCTTATTTTGAAATCCAACTCCATAGCTAAAAAAAAAATCAAAGGAGCACAGCATCACTAAGGGCATGATGGCAGTGACTTAGACTTGAGATTCAGAGGAGTTCAGCTCTGGTTCTTCTCCCCCTCACCCCCCAGTAGACACAAACTGCCATAGGGATGTAAATCAGCTGTACTAATTCTATTCTGGAAACAAAGAGAATAAATGACCTTATTTTCTACAACCCTTTCAGACATACAGGATTTATTAAACAGGACAGAGACTACCCTGTCGATTGCTGCTTTTTGTGATCAATTGAAATTGAGTAAATAGATGTCGCCATTCTGATCAGATCATTTATACCTTTGTACCTCATGCTGTAAGCACAAGGCACTACTGAATTTTCTAAGGGATTTTTTTCTGGTTTTTCAGTTTTTACTTTTGTCATGTTCTAGGTGGACCTCTATCTAATGCAAAATTGTGCTACATTATAGTCATTGGCTAGCAGCTCTTGCATTGCTAGAAAATAAATGTTTATAAGAAAGAGATTATTTCGTTTTCAAGATAGAGAGTTCCTGCAAAGGAATTTGTTAATACATCTGCAAAGCCAAGGAGAAATATTTCACAGCGGCACTGATGGAAAAGCTCTGACTGAGGATTTACAAACCATGTGTGAAACTATTTCAGACAGTTCTTAATCACTAGCTTAAAAATCAGCAGGCTCTCTGAATGTCACTGGTATCAAGGTGAATGTCCCATACTGCAAAGGATTTTTTTTTTAATTGGCAATGCTTGAAACGGGTAGGAGAGATTTTTTTTTTTAGGCTATGAGAAAGGTGCAGAAAATACAGAACTGATAGAGTGTCATGGTGCACTCACTGCAGAGGTACCATGTCACAAAACATTTATTGAAACCCTTGAAAATTTGCAGAAAGTTTTGCCAGACTGGGAAAAGGGGGCGTTTTAATGTCTCTTTGGATCACCCTTGGACTACGTGTTGTGCCTTCACTGCCATCCACATGGAAGAGCAGTAATAGCTGAAAGGAGAGGGGAAAGCTGGCACTGCCTCACCCTTTCTTTTCCTTCTTCAGCCTTACAAAACAGAACTAAATACAGAAACCCCATCCTTTTCAGTGATGTCCTTGCTATTACAATGCAAGATGTGAAAATGGTACCTCAAACACCAAAATGAGCACAATTCTTATTTAATGTGTTTCAGAGCAGACCAGAACAGCCTTTGGAAAGAGCAACTAGTTGTGCACACAATCATCTGCAGAGCATTGGGATGTAATTTATGTTCATTAGACTTTGTGGGGTGCAATAAATCATTGTTTTCATTTGTAGTGCATTATTACAGGAGTGATTTAACTGAGGAGATCCTTGCTCGTGGCCTACAGGAGTGAAAGGTTAATGGCATAATGAATTCCTATAAAACAAATAGTAGACTTTGGCCATCCTTCAGGCAGCGGGTGGTAAATTAGCAGGTAATAAAGTGTGTTTGCAATCTGCATTCATAGGCCAATAAATAATATGCAGGGGCTGGTTTTACCTGCCTTAGTTGACAGTGCATTACTGGGACTACACAGCTTCAGAGCATCTAAGAAAGGCACAGAGAGCAAGAGGCAGCTGATTTTGCAGTGTCCTGACTTTTAGCACTGATATATATCAGATATTACCAGAGAGGCATATCTAGAATATTATAGCAACACTCATAAATTCCACATTGAGCTGTAATAAAGCACAGCTTCTACATGTGGCAAATACACATTCCTGTGGTCCCTTCAGCTCGTGACATTTACTCTGCCATCCTATTAACTGGTGGCATTTCATTCTGGTAATGGAACAGCTGAGGGAAATAAAACCTCAATATGCAGCACCACTCTGAAGGCCAAAAAAAAAACCAACCCCCATCCTAAAATAACACACTAGCTCTCACTATGCAAACTAAACACATTATCAATATATTTCTGTGAATGGGAATTAATTACCATTCAGTCAGCAAGGCTTATGCCACGTCTTGGTGCTCTCCTGCTACAAGAAACACTGCTACATTGCAATGTATTTAAAGTATTATTAAAACAGGAGAGGGATTGTATTCTTTGCCCTAACTGGTCTCAGCTTTCCCTTTTCTTGACAGTATTAGAGGAAAACAGATCCCCAGTCAATTCCTTGTTGTTGCTATAGATGGTTCTGCACTGCACAAGATGCCCGACCTGTGTAAGGGGTATTGCAGTGAATCCCAAAGCTGGAAGTAAATTCAGCAGCTTTGTTAAAGTTTGGTTTTGTTCTGTATTTCCCAAGGAAAGTATTTTCTGGCAGATAGACAGAGGTTTGGGATAATATTTGAAATCCTTTTGCCCTGAAGAGAAAAAAAAATAAGCCAAGTGTCTGAGGGTATTAGGATGTTGATCTCTGCTGCCTGAACAGATCATATGGGGATTTTTGAAAACCTCATTCCAAGCCCTATGTACCTGCAATGCAATCAGCCCCAGAGACCTGCCCTCACTACAAAATGAGACTGCTGAATTAAGCCAAGGGACACCAACCAAACAAGATCCAAGGTCTCCTCAGGGCCCCACTGCTCTCAAAATACAACTGTTTGAATTTGATATTTGTTCCTGAAAGCTACTTGCAGTGTGGGACCTGCACAGCCATGCTTTTCCTAGCACGTGGAAGTGGCAGAGGCTGCAGGGACAGTGCTGGGGACACACAGGACACCCCAAATTGCTCCTCAGAGTTTTCAGCAGAGGCTCACACCAGGCACGAGTTAACACCACTTTATAGTAATTGCAAAGTCTCCTCTTAAGCCTATATATTTATACTTAATTTTACTAATTTTAGTAACTAACTTTATTACTGTCAGGGCACTTACTGCTGTGTTACATAACTTTATGGATATAAAGTCTCCTCTCTCCTGCTGAGAGAGGAAAAATTCTCATTTAAGCTCTTTGCATCATCCCAAATGACATCCTCATTTGGGAGCCGATTAAAAGAAACAAAACACCAAACAAAACAGATCAAATAAACTGTATCAGTCAGGCTCCAAGTCTTTCTATCTCTCAAGAAAACTTTGTAGAGTAAAACTTGAAAAAAAATAAATTATGGTTATCCTACTAGTACTTTGGTACTTGAGTGAGGTTGTGAAAAATGATCTTTTTTGGAAGCAACAAAACATCACGAAAACTAGTGAAGCCACCACAGTGATATTAATGTCATTAAATTACTGCTTTGATGAGAATAACAACTGTCCTGTGACAACTACAGATAGATCAAGGAATATCATGAGTCAGTCTATGCCTTGTTTGTTTTATTTTGATTTAGTTTGCTGTTCCTGTCAGTCCAGTCTCATGTTAACACTAAACTTATTCTTACAGCAGTTCAAGAAGTCAAAATGGCTTTATCCAGAACATGCAATACCTCTAGCATGATTGTGCCTGTTATGAAGCAATATTTACCCAATGGAGTTTGGAGGAATTCTTGTCTTGCACTCACTGCTCTTATGGTTGAATGGGTGCCTCATTGCTTACACACCCACATCAGTGGAATTAATGGGGGCTTTTTATTCCTCGAGTATTTATCACTTTTAAATAGACACCATATGATTTAGAATGCAAGTTCAGGGCTTTTATCAGGGGCAGTCAGAAGCCCTGCTGGATCACAGGTGTAGCAACCAGCTCCACAAAATGTTTTACTTCTGTTCAGCCTCAAAGACATACCAGTTGTGACTGGTGTAAGAAACAGGCAATTATGGATTGTGATATTGGTTTAATGTTGAACATTGCCTTTTCCACCGGTGCCACAAGCAAACTCAGGTGCATCTATTTGCTCATATTTTGGTTGTAACAACACTTGCATTGAGCTTACAATTTTTTTTTTTTTAGACAGTTTCTAACTTTTTTTAGGTAATTCACTGAGGAGAATATGCCACAAAATGTTAAACAGAGCATACTGGTTATGGTGCCACACAAATACGAAGACCATAATTCTGTCAGTCTGCTTGTTACAACTCTCAGGCCCTGCTGCACCACTCAGGCTGAAATAATTTTATCAGGAGTGATACAACTAGGACTGAACTCTTAAAATCCATCACGGAGCCGTGCAAGCTGGAGCTGGGAGCTGAGGACAGGGAGCCATTCCTGGCTGCTGGCTGGAGCCCTGCCCTCAGACACGTGCACTTGGTGCTTGGACAAGGTTTACCAGTGCTCCCCTCCCTCAGCCCCATCTGCTGCCATGGCATGGAGCCTGCCTGCCCAGCATGGAGCCAGCTCGCTCACTGCCAAGCAAAATGGGTTGAGATGGGCAGTTTGTGAGCTGGGGCTCTTCTATAAAAGTCCCTCCTCTTAAGGACACTGACACAAAGGTGCCAAATGCCACTTCAGGCTCGATGGCACCTGCTGGTGCCCACATGCCAGGAGCACAGCACCTAAATGGAGATGGTAACAAAGATGGGAATCTGCGCTTGTGGCTGCCAGAAGGCTGCCTGTGCTCAGACATAAAACCATCAGGACAGCACAGGGCATCAAACTCGATGTGAAACTCAATCACTGCCTCAGAACAGCCTGCTAAAGGATAATTCACAGCCGAGGATGAGAGCAGGAAACGCGAAACCCATGATGGTGAAAAGGTCCAAAACACGATTTTACACCTACCAAAAGGACTCTAAAGCTCCTCAAACTTCATTGCCCTTGAGTACATGCTCTCCAGTACATTTAAAGTGGAAGAATTTAGTTTTCTGTTAAAACCCATCCAAATGCAAAGACACAAATAAAAACAAACACCAACCAACCAAAGTCTCACTAGAAATTCCTTAGCCTGTCTTCCATTTGCCCGCATAAATGTTCATGCTCTCCTTATCCTCTTAATGGCCCAACACGTTGAATAGGTGTCTATTCCAGACCTCATAAGCAGAAATAGATCACCTTGCTTTCCTTCTGTACAAATACTGGGAGACTCTCCTCAAAAGACAATGAGGGATAACTGATAGCTTTTTCCTGCAGCTTCCTCCTTGCCTGACCTCCCTTACCAATAAGCTTCTGGCATTCATGTTTTCCCCCTCAGAGGCTTTAAATCACAATGGGTTATAATTAAATGCTATTTCTTTGTATGGCTTCTACATCAAAAAGGCAGTTCTGTTGCATTAGGAAGTGTACACACACAGACCCTGAAAAACAGTTTCTCCCATAAAAAGCAAACAGCCCTGTCTAGACAAAGGTGTCCCAGGTGCTGCTCTTCAGCTCCTTACTCCTCCCTCCCAAGATGGGAGACTAAACAAGGAAAAGGTGTTGTCTATAGCTTGCCACGTACAAAAGAGGTTGTGAATCCAGGGAATTCCTGTGCTTGTGTAAAGAGCAGCACACAGAACTTTAATTATTACACTCTACACCAGCTAATCTCTTCCCAATGCTTTGACTGGAATAAACAACAAACTCTCCCCAGGTCTTTCTCCCTCTCTCTCCCTTTTTGTCAGCCTGTCTGTATCACATAACCCAGCCCATGATTCCATCCTGAGCAAAGGCTCCCCCAGACCCTGTCTGTCTGCTCTGGCCATGGCCTCAGGGTCCCACACTGAGCTCCTCTGCAGCTCCACCCCAAGATCCCTGCACCAAACATACTCCCCAAAGACATTCAGAGCTTCAGCTCTTATGCTTCTTTCTGTTGTTGTTAGTCTTTCCATTCTAATTTGTCTTGAGCTAAGGTTTTTTCTCAAGTTTTTTTTTTTCTCAGCAACTTTTTTTTTTTTTAATAGAAGACGTGCATCATTTTGTTAACACCTTGTATTTCAAAAAGAAATCTTAATGAAATCTCTTCTACTCTAGCTGCCTGTAATACATTTAAAGTGTTTGCACCTTGTCTGAAGGAAGTGTTATCCCATTCATAGCTCAGGCAGTGAGAACACACACAGCCAGCCAAAGCACATTACTCACCACTTTCTCACCTAGCCTGTCTATGAAACCAGCACCTCGAGCAAGAGGATTCCTGTCACTGCCAGCAGGAGCATCCTGGGCTGAACTCAGCCTGCCTGGCAGGGGTGGATGGGGTCCTGGATGGGATTTGTCAGAGCCTTTTGGGTGCGTTAGTGCCCCTTCTGCTACTACTGACCTGCATTAGTCGTGCACTCAGCTGAAATGTTCCTGTCACTTACCCAGACTTCTATAACTTCTGGGCGAGAATTATCCCAGGTGTTTTTCTTGTGCTGCAAATTGTTCAGTGCATAAACACCTTTTGCATATCCAAGTCATTCCTCTGGCTCCCCATTCAGCTCTCTTTTCACTCTGTAACCAAGTGATTTTTACCCTCCCAACCTCAGATACCCCATCCTATCTCCAAAACAGCTTTGATCAAGCCAGTTTTAGACCTTGCTTCCACAACCACATCTCATCTGAGACAACAGCTGTTCAATGGGAATATTGAACAAGGTTTAATATTGAGTGGTTTTACCAGGACCTGGATCAAACACATGCTCTTGTAACTGCTGAAACTCCTATTCCAGCTATCAAATGTGTCACCTCCTGGTAGCCCAGCCACACTTAAGGAACACCTAAATATCAATATTATTTACTTCTAAGCAAGGTGTAGCAGTCCTGCTGCTTTCCAAATGACTTTAGCACATACAGAAATTTAAGGACAAGATGAAATATTTTCCTGAGGCAGCAATATATATTTTAATTGCCTTTAATTGCAAGAATTGGCAAATATGTCTTTCACACTCTACTATCTGTCACATGTGTTGGATTGCCAACAGCTACCAGCATTTTTCTACTTTCAGTACACTGCCATTTCAGCAGCACAGACCGTGCTGTTGTTTTTATTCTCCAAAACAGCCTGACTTTATGATTCTGTTCATTTCACACCTGGCAACACAGAAAATGCAGAGGTAATAGAGGGGAAATCCTTTAGCAAT
The DNA here is from genome assembly GCA_013186435.1 of Turdus rufiventris. Taxonomy (NCBI): domain Eukaryota; kingdom Metazoa; phylum Chordata; class Aves; order Passeriformes; family Turdidae; genus Turdus; species Turdus rufiventris. The sequence goes on along the minus strand of PYHW01009817.1, from coordinate 757,098 downwards.
CAGGAAAATGACTAGAACTGCAGTGGGGATGTGTGTTATTTTCTCAAGCAGCAATAAAACGCGTGTGAATTTTCAAGGGAGCTACAAGTCATTGTTTGCTACAGTGACATGCCAGCAAATGCTCATGTTATCCTTTAATAATATGGAAGATAGCACTCATCATAGCCCTCCCAGAGCAAAATACCGGGGAGGCAGGTGTTGCAATACAAAGTAGCTCAATGTGAAATCTGTGTACCACGCTGTTGATGCTAGAAACAGATTTTCTGTAGCTGAACATAAACACAGAAGTTCACAAACATACACAGAAATGCATGTTCCTCTGTTGCTTAGAACAGTGAAAAATCATAGAATGCTCTTTTACTTGAAGCATGATGGAAAGCTCAGGTTCTGAAAAATAATTCCAATTTCCTGTCTGTGGTTTTGTGATGTTCCCTTGGTCACAGTCTAGTGTGACCTTCTCTAGTGATGGCAGTTTTCTTGTTGAGACTGGAAAGATAACCTGCCTGATTTCCAATAGGTATTGATGGGAAAGAGCCTGCTAAACATTCAACATTAATCTAAGCAGTGGTTTATGTGGTCATTTTTAATCAGCAGCAGTAAAACAATCTACAGAGGGAATCACGTCTAGTTACATGAATCCAGACACAAACCATCATTCCCACGTGTGGATGGCAGAGATGAGGAATCAGAGCTTGGGTCAAGCTCCCTGGGCTCTATTTCTGCAAGATATCCAGAAAGCATATCTAAAAAATGCAGTGGGAGAGGGGCCAGGTCTAGATAAATTCAGGAGTCCTTGTCTTAATCAGCTAGGTGAAAGAAAGAAGGAAAAAATTCCCCAAGACAAGAAGGCACAGAATAAAAGAACGGAACCTCAACCGGGATTAGATCCCAGTCCCATTAGGGACAAAACAAAGGAAACTCTTCTTCACAACTATCGCACAAACTCCTTATTCAACTCAAATTCATTCTCTGAACTCTTTCCAAATAAATTCCCCTGCCTGTTTCACCACAAAAATATATTTTAAAAAAATCCCTAGTGTTTTTATATAATTTTTAGATGTTGTCATTTTAGTTATGCAAGGTAACTTTGTCTCCCAATGTTTCATTTAATGCTCCAATAAATACTGAGACCGCAATGAACTAGTTCTTCCAGCCTAGTATATGCTGAAAAAACTATTTCACACCACAGAAAGTCCTGTAAAACATATAAAAGGATTCAAATGTAGATTAATTGCTTAGTAAAGCATAAAATAATGACCAAAAAAGATTAATAAAATTAAGCAGTAAACTGAGTACGTTTGCATGAATATTTAATTTCTTTAATACACATTTATTAATAAATGTGGTAACATTAGATAAATGCATCCCTTAAAGTTCCAAAATGGTAACACAACTGACATATGAAAGAATTGAAAACTTCTGTGAGAAAAACTTACTATTTTAGTGTTATTTTGTAAGGAATCATCATCCTATTGTTTCTAGTAAAGACTTTTACTTTAATAACATACCCTTCCAAAAATATGCAAAAAATAAAGCATGTACTCTAATGACTTTATGCCTTATTTTTTCAGTGAAGGGCAAAGCCTTTGGGGGCCTTAGGGAAGGCAGGCAACAAATGTCATCTTTCTTTTCATATAATTGTATACCCATGTGCTTTATGTAATCAAAATGAATACTTCAATTTGTTACATATTTCGCTGGAGGAACAGAAGGCATATGGAAAAAAAAAAGCCCCAGGGGCAAATGATCTCACTCACCTGGAAAACAATGTGTGTGTTAATAGAGTAATTTGTTAATTAAAGATTCTAAGACGTCCACCAAAGCCATTTATTTCTGAATTACCACTTCCTAGAGTTAAACAAGATCCCTGGCAAAAGGTAATTAGAAGCTGCATTTTTCCTGTGTCTCTGCCGTGGCTGAGTGCAGCCAGTCTGACAGGCACCCCCAGAGTTCCCCTGGCAGCAGATGGTCTGCACGCAGACCGGAGAGCGCCGCGCTCCGCCGCCACAAAAGATAAAACAATTTCACGCCTGTCGCTGCAGCTCCAGCACACGGCTCTCCATTGAATTATCTTCAAGTTAAGCTTCTTACTGGCAGTGGGACACAAAACAGGGAGGACTGCAGAAGACAAATAAATACTCATTTATAAGGCTTCAAGCGTGGGCAATGTTTTTTTGAGTGTTGCTCAAAATGTAAGTCGCGGTTTTTCAGCTCACTGTGGCAAATGTGAGAACTTGGCCATAAAGGTACTGGGAACACTTTCCATTTACACTACTTTACCGAACTTAACTAGGGTCCTTTTTTTCTCCTTTTTTACTGTGTTCCATGTGGAGAACCCAAATAACTCCACTTTCGTTTTTAAAAACAAACCCCAAACATCAGCTCACTGCGGCAAATATGAGAACTTGGCCATAAAGATACCTGGGAACACCCTCCATTTAAACTACTTCACAAAACTTAACTAGGGTCCATTTTTCCCCCCTTTTTTACTGTGTTCCATGTGGAGAACCAAATAACTCCAGTTTTGTTTAAAAAAAAAGCCAAGCACAAGCGAGTACTTCGCACTTACCACAGCAATAGGTAAATAACCCACAGGTGTGTGTTATTCAGGATTGCCCTGAGTCCAAGGCTTTCCAGGGGGCTCTTTAGGTTCCTATAGCAGGAAGAGGGAAGAATTGTTCTGGTTGGAATCGCAGTGTTTGGCTTTTATTCCTGCTGCTGCTGTTGGCTGTGCTCCCAGACTTTTCCTCATGTGTGGTACTGGGTTCTCCATCCTTCCTGAGGCAGGAAACCAAAAGCATGAAAGAAACTTTTATTGAGGAATGGCACTGGAACTAGAGGTTATTTTTAAAAGTGCACTTCCAGGTGTGAATCATAGTAGGAAAGTTAGAGCTAATAGCTCAATGAGGCAGTGGGGAGCAGCAAGGTACAGTTGCTTCTATTCTTAATGGAGGAATTTGGCCAAAGCCGTGGGCAGATCATATTTGAATTATAAGTAATCACAGCAGAGCTTCCTCTTGGCAAGTTGATAAGAAACACTTAAGATTCCAAAAGCTCCATTGTCTGGTTCCAGAAAAACTAGGAAATTCTGTACCAAAGACAGCTCACCTTTTGTACTGTAATGAGTCTTGGGGATTTCTCAAACAAAAACATCAATGCAGAGCTATTCTTATTTATGGCTCATTTTTTAGGTATAAGCAGGACTTATCACATGTGCACCTTCATGCAGCAGGGGCTGGTCTGTGGTTCTTCACCAAACTGTTTATAAAGGATTATCCCTTTAAGTAAGCTTATAAATTTACTGTTATAAAATTTAACAGTTGATACTAAGAACAAGATGTTCTCTTTGAATTAATATGAGATTTCCCACATATAAGTTGTATTTATAAAAGCATAGCTGTCTTCAGTGATTAAATCATAAAAATACTTATTTCTAGACATAAAACCCCAAATCTGGCATTTTAAATGTTTGACTCAAATGCATGCTATGCACCAGAGAATGTACTGTGAATGTGGATACTCCTAAACACGAATCCACTGCAAAGTCATTTTGCTGTAGTAAGCATTTAAAAGCAGAGTAATTAAAGTTGACATGACAATAACACAGCAGGAAGGTGGGTACACTAAACCCAGCATGGAAGACAAGATAGCCCATGAAGACATATGGGAAATAAGGGTGTTCTGTATGCCAGATATTCAGTGCTTCTGGAAAAAGTGACAAAAGGCTCAGCACTGCAGTAGCCAAATGCTTTATATAGGGAATTGATAGTTTATATCCTGGCTATTACCACTGGAGAGGTTTTATCCTTCTGTGTTTGCCATGTGTCTCAAGAGCTCACTGATTCTGATTTTCCCCCTCTCTTTCTGTACTTACATTTACTTTTGGCACTTGTCTTGATTTCAGCCATTGGGAACTCTCAATATTGGCTCACTTTGCAGCTCTGAGGAGTGTGTTTCTTTACAGAGAAGAGGTTTCTTTTCCCTAAGCTTCCTGGGTGCTTTGTCATACCTCTCCTGACTTTAAAGAAAAAACTCAATACTGTGTGAACACAACCAGCTTCATTTTTCTACTCCCACAGTCAGGTGTGAGAGTGAGAGTCTCCCAAACCCACCACCTTCTCTACATCAAAACTGACAGATGTATTTCCTGTCCTCCCCTGTATCCTGCCTCAGCAGCCTCTCCAATGTCCATTTTGCTTCAGGCTCTGGCTGAACACAAACCCTTCACCTCTCCACCTCACAATCCCTTTCAGCTTGGACAATTTTTCTGAAGCCTGCAATGGCCACAGAGAATATATTTAGAGCACAACTTACACATCAAAATAACATGCTGCAGGTTCTCAAATTCCTTTCCATAAGGCTGATCAACATGCAAGGAGGAAATACTTAACTTTAACACCTTTTCCTGAATCATAAAAGCACTGAGGTTGTAAGGGATCTCTAAGATGATTATCCCAACACTGGTGTGCTCACCACAAAACCTTGTCCCAAAGTGCCACATCCACACCCTGGTTAGCTGGAGAGGCTGAATAAAATTACCTCCTCTAAAAACCTGATGCATGTGCAAACTAAAATTAAAANAAAAAAAAAAAAAAGAAAAAAAAAAAGAAAAATTTATATAGCTGGGCTAAAATGAATCTGTTAATTCCAATTCCTTTGCCTAAGCTGTTCATCAGCAACTAATATTAAATACATTTTCTTTTGTTTCTACATAAAAATATTTTTAAAGAGAAATCTGAGTGAAAGCCACTCCTCAAACTGAGCAGTGTTTCAGAATATTTTTTAAGGCTACAAACAAACTGTGCTCTTATGGCTGCTGGCAGAGCAGCCAGTAAATCAATGCCTGGCAAATCAATAGGATGATCTAATGGGACCATGAGAACAACTTGAAACTTGAGATGTTGAACCAAAGTGAGCACAGTTCTGCCACTGTAACTGAAC
>PYHW01009817.1:741085-752107 GCA_013186435.1 Turdus rufiventris | reverse complement strand
AATAAATATATAGCATAATTGTGTTTTTTTAAAAACAAATCAACCCTTGATGAAATTTAGAGAGATTAGAAAATGTCAGCTGTCAAAAATGACTTTAAACTATTAAAAGCAAAGCATAGACAAAAATATGTTCTACCTCAACAGTGCACCCAGGGAAAACAGGATTAAGTTACTGGTAACTGCACAAAGAATTAAAATTCTCACATTTTATGCCTTGCCACGTGTCTTTAGACACAGCCACCTGTCCTTCCCCTGCTTCAGAACTTCACAAGTGATTTTTGTACCAGTGACAAAAAGTGAAGGAAAACACACAGAGAGTTGGATAAAACCTTTTTTAATTTGTAAAATAATCTTGAATGTCATTGACCAAACCTGGATTTTAATTATGATTTTTTTGTGAGTTGGCAATCACAGGGTTTAATGGAGATGCTGATTTATCCCTGCTCCACAAGATCCACCTGTCCCTTGTAATCTCACTTCTGTTTGGGTTGATTTTTAACAGTGTGCCTTTAATGAAATCACCAGGATCAATGGTCTTCCATGGAACTTCCACCTGAATCCTGAAAACCTCTAAGGATGGATATTCTACCACCACTCTGAGTAATTTTTCTGATTACCACATCAATGAAAAAACCCCACACACCCACCCCCTTGCTAAAAAACCCTAAGGCAAACCAAAACCAAACACCAAAATAAACCCCCTACACTTCTATGCAGAGCTTTAAGCTTCAACAGAAATTTTCATTTAAATTCTATCAATATATTTTTATCACTAAGATTAAAATTAATAGCAAATGTACTAAATATAATATATATTTTAAATGACATAACATTTCAAAAATGGATTTAATCTTCCCTCATGCATGTTTAATTAAGGGTTTAAGTTATGCCACCCTGCACTGTTGAGCAATGTTTCTTTACAATACTGAGAAATGGTTTCACATCACACCAAAGGTAAAAGCAACATCAGGGCAGTGGGGTTTTTCTCACAAGTTTTGGAATATTTGTGTTGATTTATTGTTGATTCATGATTCTTTTATATATATATATAAATATATATATAATGTGATAAATATTTACCAATGTTTCTATGTTTCTAACACGTTCTCAAACCCAACAGATTTTTTTTTATCAATTACAAACATAAACAATTTATACTGAACCAGTATTAGCTACAGTACATTACAATTCACATCACCATGTATTTTTTGATCTGGCTTTTCAACCAACAAAAAGGGTTTTCTCTAAATTATTAAGGGCAAGACTGTCTAGTCAAATAATGTAGAATAAGGTGAGACTTAAGCATAAGTGCCTGAAATCAGTCATCCTGCTTAGTTCTGTTATTCTTCATAACTGCAAAATGCAACATTATACTACCTGGATGCTGTTATTATGTGTAAGTTTTTGCCATTAGTTTGTGGTTTTTTAAATGATGATTCACTGACTGAAAGTGATGTGAAAATGTATCTAAATACAATCCCATCCATGCATGTTCCCTTCTTTAATATTCCATTATCACTACAAAATTCCAAGAGTTTATTCAAAGATAAAGCCCTGTCATCCAGGTGACCAGATGCCTGGCTGGAAGTGTCAGTGTAATTTGATATACAGACAAAAAGGCATTTACTACAGACACCCATCACTGGCTGCACCGACAGCACCAAAATCCAAAATTTCTCACAAATTCATGAGAAAATTTAAAGAGCTAGTTAGAAAAGACAGGATATTTACACTGTAACCCCAAATATCTAGGAGGAAGCACAAGAAAAATTACATAAAATATTCTTTACTCACATGTAGAGTGTGCTTACCTGGAGTGGCTCAGTGAAGAGCTCTGTTAGACTTCAGCCATGCAAGGATCTTTGGCACTGAGTGAATGCAATTTCTGGGCATTATTTCAGCTGGGAGTTTTCATCTTTTTCCTACTGCTGCTATGGTCTTTGTAGTCTGAATTTCACAATGAGAAGCTGAATTTAAGTGAAGATGTTTAAACGAGGGTATAAAAGGTATGGGATTTCCCCTCGTATGCTTCCAGGACGAGCAGCTGCTTCCCTGGAGTTCCCTCATGGCACTGCCAGGGTGTAGGCACAAAAGAACTTCACCCTGCTGCAAGCTGAGGGTGGGAGAACAGCAATAAACACCAACAGCTCAAACAATGAGCAGCACCTTACTGCACAAACAAACCTCTGTAGCACACAAAATGGACGTGGGGAAGAAGAAAGGGGGACAGAAATGAGACTATGCCCTCCATTCATAGCCCAAATGCCATTCTGTGACAAGGCACTCAAGAGAAAGTGGCTACCTAACCTGTTTTTAGTGGCTTTTTTTAGTTAGAGATCATCCACACTTGGGATGTTTTTTGTAGATACCACATCCTTTATTTCCAGAGCTCACAACTTCAGCTGTGAAGGTCTGAAAAGCAGGCAATGTGAGTGACTAATAGGAGTAGGATCTACCCTCTGGTAAGGAACCTTTCCAGCTACTGGGCTCTCCATTTGTAATTGAAAACCATTGATTTAAGTGCTCAAAATGAAAAGGTTTGCTTACAGCACAGTCTCTTTGCAGATCAGAATTAAATTCACAACAGCTGCGATTATGATCACTCTTCTAACCCTGAGAAAACAATTAAGGTTGCTGCAAGGGAACACATTCATCATGAGAGAGCAGAAGTGATGAAGAGTAGAAGGCAGTGGGCACAAAAAGCCTGTTCAGATCCCATCAGCCATGCAGCACGCACTGGCTGACAAGAATTGTATCTGTCTTGTAAGAGCAGGTTGTACAAAGAGATAAAAACACTTATCCCCTCTGAGCTGCACATTTACAAGTGGCTGCAAATAAACTTGCCTTTCCTCCAGGAGTTTTCTCAGGGTTTTGTAACTTTGCTGGCTAAAGCTTATTTCCAAATATCTGCCTTTTGGATGTTGTAGATGAAAGCAATCAGGCAGTGACGTCAAAAGTTGCTTAGTTAAATTAACTGCTTTTTATTTAGAAGCATCCTTGTTGCATTCCTATGATAACCAGGCACACAACTCCCACCTGGGACAGAAGGATAAAGGGAAATTATTTATACAATACTAGAACATACTTCCACGCTTTTTCAATGTGACCTGGTCCAAATGCATTGACAGTTTTGGTTGGCATTTTTCTCTCTGAGAGGAATCTGTGCACAGAAATTACCTATTGCACACACAAAGAAAATCACTGGTCACCATGCTCACTTGTAACAAGACATGTTTCTTCAAAAATCTGCAATTAATTCAATTACTATCTCATTTTGCACTAAACAACGATTTGAGAAAGTTGTGTGACATATCAAAATTGAGCAAATGATTATTTGCAAAATCCAGTACAGTATCTGAAAATCTGCTGTCAGCCTGTCCTTTCCTACAAAAACATGCACTGAAAATGAGCTATGGGTTACTGACTTCAAGCAGCCAAAACCTTATCAAAAAGCCAGTTCATTTCATTATATCCCAGTGAAGGAAACCACTCTAGCTACGAATTCTGCCAGAAACAGTAAGGGTCTCTTTTTGGGGTTTTTTTGGGTTTTTTTATTGTCTTGCTAATCAGTATTTGGCAGGAATGGAAAAATTGGCATATTTTGTAATTCCAACAAAGCAAGCACAAAGGCAAATTAAGATTTGGATTTTACATTGTTTGATTTTTCATTAAAATATGCCTATCTATCATATGTGCATAGGGATCTGCTGCTATTTGATTTTTTTCAGGTGGTTTTCCCACATTAGGTTTTTTTTTCTTTTCATGTAAAAAAACTGACCTGACTGTAAGATGTGGTGAAATATCCATATCCAGAAAAGTGACTTATTTACAATTATTGAAAGTGGAATAGGCTCTTACTTTAAGAAACTCTATAAAAATGATCTTAAAAGTCTTCAGAACACAGATTAGATCAAAATCAAGCACCTTCTATAATAAGTGCATGGCCAAAATGATGGCTGAATCATTTCAACACTGACTGAAACACTAGAGAAATATATAGTCCTGGATTATTCTTCAAGCCCTGTGAAATGAGCAGCACTTTCTCATGTGCATCACCTCCCCTGGATGCACTTTATGAGTCAGACTGAGAGGAGAACAGGACCCAGGTTCTGAAAGAACTGATTTAAAGCTGCATTAGTGGCACTGGTGAGCAGAGTCGCTGCAAACCTCTGCAGTGTTTATTGGCCAGCACTGATGGTCTCATTAGAACTGGGAGCAAAGGGAGCTGCTGCAGAATGCCTCCCTGCTGCTTGGACTACTCTCTGTATGTCTTACAGAAATTATTCCAATTTGTGTAAAAAATGCACTGAGGATTTGCACAGTAATTTCTTCTGAAACGATATAAAAAAAATACAGTGACTTTATTAGTATTAAAAACATTGTATCTTTCTCTTTTCCTAGCTGAAAACTTTATGAAACTTAGGAAGTTAATAAAAGACATTTCATCTGCTGATTAAGTGCATAAGGTAAGCGTCTCCACTACATCAGAAGGCAAATGCAACAGTTCCAGTCTCCTGAAGGAAGGAAAAAGAAATTATTTCTGTCCTGAGTTACACACACTGTTTGTGCTTTACATAGAAATCAAACCCATGACCCTTCATTTCTGTACATTCTGTTCCTCACGAAATAATAACCACTTCAGGATCTTGGATCTGTTCTAGTGTGAATATCCTGGGCTGACAGTAACCAAAATTGCTTCCTAACCCCAAAACATAACCAGGATGGCACACACAGCAAGCTTCAGATGCATGACAGCAATAAACAGGAAAGGCTTTCCTTCTCTTCCTCTGCATTTTGCAATGCAAAACCAATACCCCAAAAGAAAGGTGTGGTTTTAATCTTCCTTTTTGACAGCTCAGGTACCAGCTGACAGCTTTAAAACACATTAATCTGACAAGGAGCATCACAAGACAGAGTCGAGAGGAAATTAGAATTCATGTTTAAACCCTCAGAGAAGCAAAGAGTTGGTTTTTTTTCCTGAAAAAATATCCACTGGGATAAATAGTCATTTTCTTATTGTATAACAGAGCAAGTATATTAAAATTTCTAGACGACTTGAAAGAAAAAATGTATTATTGAATAAAAAATTAGTTTCCTTTGACAAACATCAAGAAAAAACCAGTTTTCAAAATCTCTCCTTGTGAAAGGAGAATGAATGTGCAAATTATTGCACAGACTTTAAAAGAAAAATAATACAGTCAGCAATTTTTAAATTACCAAATTTTGTTACTCCAGCATGGTATGGTGAGATCTTCTAGGAAAATAACTGGCTGAGATTCCATTTCTGGTTATTAGTACACAGACATGGAATGGTTGGGATGTTCAACCTTCAGTGGCTGAGCCTGTGAGGCTGATGATCAGTGTGATGGGGTTGTGGAAAGAGAACATTTGGATTGTCCTTAGCAGGCTCAGAAAGAGCCTTCAGAAGCACTTAATGGCTCCAGAAATCCCAACCAGACCCCAAAAACTGTCAAATCTAGACCCACTTGAATATCCTGAATTCAAAATCCAGGCTGGCTAGAGTTAAACCTTCACAGACTCAAAAACTCATGAGACAGAGGAGTTCAGGCTACAAATACACATCAGAGCAGCTCAAGCAGACAGAGATGTTGCAGATGAGGATATGCAGGTTTCAAGTTAAACCAGTACCAATTTATTACTATTTTAATAGAACACCATTGTTATCACAGAATAAGAGAGCTGCACATCACCTAGAGGAGCACCCAAATCAGCTCCAGGGAAAGATGCATGTGACCATTCTGTGAGGCAGAGCAACCATTTAATAGATGAGCAAAACATTATTTGAAGGTGAACAATCCCAGAGCGAACACAAATATTTATAGCAGAATCAGCATGAAAAAATTCCCAGTCTGACACAACACCCACCTGAAATGGTCCACATGCATTGTAAGACCCATGGAACTGCAGGGGGAAATGGAACACACGTGGAACATGAGCACTTTGGGTCACCTGGAATGTTGTTTCTGATGGCCAGGAGCAATCCACTGCCGAGGAGCACTCCCAGGGAAAACGCAGCAGGACAGGACACTACCCAGCTGAGTGAGCTCTCACCACCATAAGGAATATTTCAATTGCTGGGGCTAGAAAAACAAAAAGTCAGTCACTACTGAATCCTCTGTTATTACCCATTTCTTAGCAAGAAATAAATCCCACTTTCTATTTTGTTTTAAAACACGTGAAAATAAGGTGCTTACATTCGCCAACAGTCAAAGGGTGCAGACAATTTGCAAAATTTCTCTGCAAGACTACTGCAGTTGGATCCTGTAAGGTCCTGTCTCTCCTCCTCACCTTTCTTCCCACCTCTGCAAGCACCACCAGCATCTCCAAACCCTGCTTTCCCTCAATGGCAGCGAGGCTCTGCAGATCCTGTGCTCTGCTCTCAAACCCCTACTCTGCATCATGCCACCCAAACCTACTCAGCACCAAACTGAGCACTCCCAGACTCTTTTCCATGTAACACCCAGGCTTGGAAAACTAGCTCCACAAAACTGAATTTTGCCTCCCTGGTAATGATAACATTGAAATTCCACCTCATTGTTTACCTGCACTTAAGGCCAGCCCTGAAGGCTTTCAAGAATTCCTGAGAATGTGAGTACTTGGCATTTTGGCTTTAAGATAAAGAATGGCTCTATTTTGCACATTATTTAAATTACCTTACATTTTTTATTTCCACTGTTATTAAACTGTAATGAATTTATTTGTTTATGGAAGTGTGCACTGCATGTCTAGCACTGTTCTGTAATAGCTGGATTTAGAGCCAGCCTCTGATTCCTATCCTAGACATCATTAAACAATTTATTTTCTGTGATAGGGGAATGTGCTCTTGGGCAAGAGCTCTCCATTAATATGAATTATTAACAATATGTATATACATGCATTATGGATTTAGAAGATGAAAAGAAAGCCTGCCAGTTATTCTATGGAGCTTTCTCCATCTACGGGGCCACCGAATTTCACAAAGCTGAATGGTCACAGACAGGGAATCCCTGATGACCACTAGGGCTGGATGCTAGAATTACGTGCAGTGCTACAGAACAAAATTCTCTGGCTGGCAATGTCTGCTCAGCCCTGCCCAAGGCGGTGATGCAAACCAGCCAAGGGCTCCCCAGACATCCATCCTGCAAAGGGGTCCCAGCACTGCCACCAGAAAATCTTAAAAATAAAACCAGGGGGTGTTTTGGTAACTGCAGCGTTTGAAGGAACTTGTGGCACATTTGGCTGCTCCTGCTGATGCATCTGATGTGTCAGATCACATCTCCCAGCCTGGCTGAGCCTCGTGGCCCTGCGTGACAACGAACAGCGAAGGGGAGAAGCAGCTTGGATGTCACGCAGTGCCACACAGCCTGAAACACTCCCAGCTCAAGCAAAACCTCCCAGCCAAGCAGCTGCACTGCATGTTTCCCTGCATCACTCCCTGTGAAAAACACTCCAAATAAGTGTTTGTGTCTTCAGCTTTTCCAGGTAATTAGTCCCTGAGCTGCTGCAGGATTCCTGTGTCAGGAAACCCCAGCACTCAACCACCCTGGGGTTAAAAGTAGTACCCCCAAAGGATAATTGAATAAAAAGGAGGCAGGAGGGGTTCTGGAGATTAATTATCACTAATTTCTGCAGGCTGGAGTAGAGTCTATGAAAACTGTTTTTAAGAACTCTTGCAGCAGAGCCTCCCTTCCCTCACTTGTATCTCTGTGCCACCATCCAGCTCCATGAGTGCTGGCAGGTCTGACTCCCCTCATCCCTGCCTTTCTTTGCTCTCCAAAAGCAAAACCAGTTGCTGTTGTCCTTCAAGACACTCTTCAGAGCAGCAATTCCTGCTCCCCCTGTGCATACTGTCCTACATTCCACACAACACTGCTTCCCTCGACAGCCTGCTGCCCAAAATTCAGCTCCCAGTACTTAACTGGTGACTCAAGGCTGNTTTTTTTTTTTTTTTTTTTTGCACAGATGTTGTCTATATAACAGTATTTTACACTGTACGTAAAATATTATTATTGCTCTTTTTCTTCATAATCAGTTTCTTACCTTTGACAATTCCCTCATGAAGCCTTTTGTGATCGACATTCTGTATCTCACCCCAACACTTGGCTTCTATTTAATCAGCTTTTTACAACCTTAATAGCATTTTGCCTTTTTTATTAGCCAATAACACATTCAATGGCCCCACATCACTTCATGGAAAATAAACCACAAAATACCCCACAGCCCAGACTGGTTTTTCAAGAGCAGAGTCCCTGACTGACCTCTGCCATGAGCAGGTAACAGATGGAGACCTGAGTCTTCTTCAGCTGCTGGCACTGGAAGAAAGTAACCTCCTTTTCCTTTCTCCTGCTCCTGCAGAATGGCAAGTGAACAAAAGGTGAGCAAACATGCAGCTGTAGGCAGTGGCAGGGAGAGCAAAGGGCTTATTTTGCACACTGAGGGTTCATTCTATGAATTATTACTCCAGAGAGAAAAGGGATTTTATTAAGAGCAAATTGTATGCAGATTTTCTCCTGCTAACCTGACTTCTTTTTTTTTTTTTCTTTTTTTGACACTGAAGGATTGACAGACCAGCTGAGGCAAGCAGCACTGCTAATTTCAGTGCTAAAAAGACCAAAACAGAGCCACCCAATAAATGCAAGTGGAAATACTTCATGCAAGTGGAAATACTTCATGCAACCTCCCTTCCTCAAGAGGAAGAGATGGATTCATTATATTATAACCATTTTTCTTCCTTATTATTCTGTGTCAATATTCTTCCCTTCAGCGATTTCTTCCCTTCTGCTATGTACATTTCAAATAAGATATTCAAATAAGATTTATTATTTCAAATAATGTATTTCTTCTTTCAAATAAGATATCCACTACTTAACTATGCCTAGAAAAAAAAAAAAAAAAAGAATCCTAAACCACAAACACACACATGCACACGTGTGCACATATAAACACCAAAATGCAAGTAAGGTTCCCTTTCCTCTCACAATCCCACAAGGAAAAAGTCTGGTTTAGGCATTGTCCAATCCAGGTCTCCTCCTCCCAGCATCTCCTCTAGTGATGGTTTCAGCAGGAATTACTGACACCAGAGGAGAGATTTCTCTGGATTTCACTGTCACCCCTGTGACATAAAAGCTGTTTACAGAAGAGTCTGTGACATGCAAGAAGGTTTGGGGCTGTTAAATCTGGGTTACATTGCAAGATAAAGTTTGGACCTCAGCTGGGCTTCGCTTTCTCTGTATTCACAGCAGTGCAAATATATTCATTTAAATGAATCTCCTCATTCTTCCTGCAGGTTTCACTGGATTAAATCAAGACTGCAGTAGAAGTGTAAATTTTTCCTTATGACATGTAGGATTTTGAATGCCAGATACTTACTTTTTGTTTCTCACTTGTGAGAAAGGTACACAGGTCCTACCCAGCTGATTTGAAAACAAGCATTTTCCAAAGTATTTTCCTGTTTGCTGCTTCTTTTGAGGAAAAAAAGAATTCTCTTTTAAAGTCTCATTCATAGCAAACAAACACCACTTCTGATTTAAGAGTAACCATCTTTAATTCTCATAAATAATGCTGTATTCAGCCTGGGTTCACATCTGAAGCTTACTAATGTTTTTCTCTACAAGGATTTGCACATTTTGATCTTATCCCAGCAAAAATAAAGACTACTGGTACATTATGTCACCAGCACATTGTATTAATGTAGTTCTGCTTATTAAAATTTCTAAGTGAGCCTTTGCAGGTAGAAATCAATATTCCAATGAACTGGTTTTCTCTTTGGTATTAGACTAGAAGGTGCATGTTCATGTTTCAAAGCACTGATGATACAGAACAGAAATTTTAAAGATACAACTTTGTGGTCATTAATTATATAAACAGCTTGACAACAAAAGAGGTAGAAGAGTGATTAAAAATGGATTCATTTTCCTTTACTGGATTGTCTCCTCATCACACCTTATGAAATTATTATTCAACTGAAAGCAGCAAGTATTAAGCAGTTTTAATAAATAAGGAGTCCTAATGCTCCAGGTCAAAATAAATCCTCAGTAACACTAATGGCAAAGCTTCCTTAGACTCCACAGGTTTCAGAAATTCACTAACAGGTCAAAATTTAGACTAAGGGTAGAAATTCTCCCAGCCTTTTATAATACCCATAAAATAAAACAGAAGCTTGAAGCAAAAACAAGATGTCTCATAATTCATAAAGTTGGTATACTAATTATTGCAGATGAAAGTAATACAATAGCCTGGTTCATTTTCATAAATTGGCAGATTCCCATAAACTCTGATAATCTTAGAAAAAGAGAAAATTTTATAATGCTCCTGAAGTAAAGAGGAGAAGGGAGGACATAATGTACAAAACCATGCCTGCTGCAAGTAGTAAATCAAAGTGATCTATGAAATGACACACACATTCAGATAGTCAGCCATGTTAATTTAAAAACATCCAATGATCTTTATACAGAAAAATGTCTTTACTTTCAATAAAGAGCGTTAATTTAGCACTGGAATATTTTACAACTGGCAGGTATATTGCATAAATGTGTGCACATACACAAGCCTTTAGGCAATGTACAGTAATTGGAGAGCAGAAAATGAATGGATGGAGTTTAGGACATGTAGACTCTGAGCACCACAGCAAAATGCCCATCAGATTAAAATTTACCACCTTGCTTACAAACAAGGAGCTGTCTTCAGAATACATTCACGTGGTCAAAATGTATTGCCTTAATCTGGGGGAGTTAACAAAACCCTTGGCATTGCAGCATGAGTGATTTTTAGTGGTTACAAACCAAAGCCAGAAGCTGTACATAAATTTACACCAAGGAAGAGTCTGAACAAATATATTTAAAGCTGTATTTTAAGTGCAGCATATCAAGTAAATATTATCATAATGGAAAACATGTATTTTAAGGGAAAACCACAGTTACAGAAAATAAACTTGTCAGAAAAATTATAGCCATGTGATCTGTTGTATTAGCAGCACATCACCACGTACAGGAATAAAGAGAATTGGATGTTCCAATAGCCTTT
>PYHW01009817.1:725792-735804 GCA_013186435.1 Turdus rufiventris | reverse complement strand
GATTCAGTTTTATGGTGCAAATGAGGTATGTTTGGTTGATGCTTGGGCTTTTCTTGGCTTTCACTTGCTCTTGATGACTTAAAATCAAAATATAAAGGATTACAGCTATAAGAAATGGATGGGTCAGTACTAGTGTAAATTAACATTTCTGATGGCCACTGAAGAATATTTGATCCATATTTGCTAAGAACAGGAACAAAGGGTTGGCAGGGTCTCTTGTGTATGTCCGGTTTGCTTTTTGGGGCTCCACTCCCTTCTTCAGACAGTGATGGAAGCTCTGCATCTGCCCCCAGGTTTTTTATTTCAGTTTCAGCCTCGGATGGATCACTGTTCCTGCCGTTAGAGTTTTCCTCTGCACCATCCTGCAGGGAGGAGCAATCCTCCAGCAGTTCCTGCAGGGCAGCTCCGTTTGCCTGCAGCTCGTGCCCGCTGCTGTCCAGGGGCAGGACCTGAGCGCTGTCAGCAGCCAGGGGCAGGGTTTGGTGCCCTGAGCTGGCCACACCGACATCCACAGCGTGGCCATCCGTGTCTGAGGACACCAGCTGCTTGGCAGGGGACATGGCAGGAGGCACAGCTGGACTCTCCAGCGCCCTGCTCTCCTCCCTGGACAGCTCATTTGGCTCCAGAGCTTCAGGAGCTTCTACTGTGTCTGTGCATTTTTCCCCCAGTGGGTGAAAACAGTTGTGTTTCTCCTCAGGGCATACAACTACTTCTGCTGCTGAAGGAGACTGAAGGTTACATGTTCCCGGGACAAACCTGCTCCTTCTGCTGAATCCATGCTCCACGGAGGTCTCCTCATTAAACTCATAGAAAACAGCAGCTGAAGACTCCAGTTTGACTGCTGCTTTCTTAGGAAAAGCAAAGGAGAACCCAACTCTGTGTCCTTGAGCTCCTTGGAGCTGATCTCCACATTTGTTAGGGTCGGACTGATGGCTCCCTGCATCTCCAGGGGCGGAAGAAACAACAGAAGCAATGTCTTTGCAGCTCTGTGCATCGTGCATTAACGTGCAGCTGAAATCCTGGCTTTTGGCAGAATCCATGGCAGCACTTTTGGGGACATCATTGCAATCATCCTGCACAGTCACTGTAGTGGATTTGAACATAGGACCACTTCCAGGAGCACTAGGAAGGAAAATAAAACTTAGAGTCAATACTGTTCAGAGAACTGCTGGCAGAAACATGGTATTACATTGGGAGCTTTTTAATGAAAGAGGAAGACTGTGGATATGTACACTGAGACTACAAAAAATGCCATCTTTTATAATAAAGGTGACTAGTATTAGAACAAAAAGGATGAGTAAATACTATGCTCCCAGCTCCTTTGTGTGAAGTTATCAGCAGGAGGACAAATATTCCTACAAAGTAATTAACTTTTCCTAGACACACTGGCAGGCTGAAGAAGAGATTGTCTGTCTCCACAGAAATCTTGCTTCTCCTCCCAGCAGAGCACCATGGTTACAACACTGTTACTACAGAGAGCAGCTTTACATTCCTTCATGCTACACAACATATTAAAACAGAGAGTGCTTCATAGAGCACTTTCCCCACAGTCATCATTCCAGTGGCTGCTGCTCTGCCCACAGGCAATCCCCCAGCAGCTCCCATCCTGTTTGTGTGCACAAACCAAACCATCTCCATTTCAGCAATTCCTTTCATGGAGAAATAAAGCTGGGGAGAGGATTTCAGCTGACAGAAGTAAAATAAGTGATTCATACCTCTTGAGAAAAAAAAATTTTTACTGTCTACTTCTGTTCTTCATTTCATGTCCTCTTACCATCTGTTCTATTTGACTTAATGGGAAGCAAAGAGAAGAGCAAAAAGTGTTTAAGCTGACAATTTTCCAGGATCCACAGAAGCTGCTCAGCACTAGGAGTAATGGACCTATGTTAAAACCATTTGTTTGTTTGTTTTAGCCAAATCACTCTGTGTTACAGTGCAGAGCAATACTCACTGATGAGTCACTGGTAAAACTTGCAAATGTCATTTGGGATCCCAAGAAATTCTGAGATGAAGAATAATGTCTTTACCCTAGCAGGTCTAGAAATTAAGCTAAAGGTTTTATGAGATAGGAACTTCTCATGAGAATTCCCACCTTGCCCAGCTCTTTATAAATCTCAAACATATATTAAAGCCACACACAAACCCTTTCTTTCACAGAATAAAATGGTGACTTCTACAAAACCAGTCCAGCAAATGCCAGTTTAAAAAATCCTATGTGTCTGTGTCGCACCTCTAAGGATGCAAAGTGGTAGTAAATAGAAATGATGAAATAGATAAATCAGGCTCAGATAGAAATTCTCCTTCAGGAGCTAGTAAAATGCTATTTAAAAAAACCCCAAATGATCTAGAAACAACAAAGGCTTGAAAAATCTCACTAGCATGGAAAAAAGGAAACAGTAAGTTCCTCTTCCCTCTTTCTCATGCAACATGCAAAATTCAGGTTTTTGAGCACTTTTAGGGGGAATGACATCTTAGTCAAGTATAAAATATGGACACTTAAAACAGTCATGGAGGAAAAAGAGTCTCCACGTGAGTTATCATAAAAAGATGAAAAAGTTAGGTGCTGTGCTGCTCCTGTCAAACAGACCCCGTGACATTGATGTTCCATCCACCTGCTCATTCAGACTTTGTTTCAGGACACTGCCCACCATCCTAGCTAGGGACAAAGAGAATATTTCTGAACAAGAGCTGCAGTTTGGTTGGGCTTCTCTGTTAGTGCATCTGGGGGAGGGTGAAGGCTGAATGAAGAGAAAACATTTGCACATGAGCATCTACATATTTTTCTTTCTTTTTTTTTTTTTCTTCAGAGATTACACTGTGACAAGCACATACATTTTCAGTGGCTTATCAGTGTCAGAGCTGTGTCATATTCTGAGAATTCAGTCACAACTAGAAAGCTCAATACTAATTCCAACAGCTTGCCTAGATGCAATACTAAAGATGTACCAGTAGCAAGGAGTCATTCTGCAGAGGGAGGGGGAAAGGAGCACTTACCTTTTCATATCAAAAACCCAGCTATTGAGATCTAAAGCTAGGTTTCTGGATGCTTTCCCAGGCGAGCATTTTGAAAACTAAATCGCAGAGATCTGTTACATCCTAGAGAGACAGACTGTGCTCCTCACCTCATCAATGAAGTAGTGGCAGCCTGCAAACGCATGACCTAGTTCACTCAGCTTTCAACCAAAGTGCCTGCTTTTATGAAATATATATGAAACACATCTTTTTTTTAAACTAAAAATATGTGTCATTTTAGCTCAGCTGAAAAAGCAGTGTTAAACATTCATTCCTTCACACAGTGTGAATCAAATGCTGTGCACAGAATGCTTCCAAAACTCCCTAAAAACACGTGTGTGGCTACAGCCAAGGGTCCCCTGCATCCCACAGCACCAGCTAACAGCGGAGGGATTATTTAAAAACATTTTTTCTGTTTGAGCAGCTATGGACTTACCACGTTCTCTCTTTCCTCAGCTCAGCTAGCTTGTGCAAACGTTGAAGGGCTTTCTCCTGTTTTCTTTCATCTTTCCGTGATTTAGATGCTACATTCCGAGCAAACTCCCTCTGTTTCAGTTCCTTCAGCCTCTGCAAGAAACAGCCACAAAATGCACATAAAAACTCCTGGGATGAGAAATGTTGTGATGGCAGGTACTTGCTGGTAAGTGCTCACAGCATGAATTATTCCAAACCTAACCATTCAAAAAAATTTAAGGATTTCAAGGCAATAGCCAAAATACCTAGAGATGCTAGAGATAGGTTAGCCAGGCTAGCCTAGCAAATTTTGCTGTAGCTTTTGTGATTAAGTAGATCAGCCTCAGTAGGATGAGGCAAAGTTCACCCAGAATTTCGTCCATGATTCTTCCCCAAAACATTCCCCACAGCATAACTCCTTTTTGAGATATCAATAAAAAACGAGACCATCCAAGGTATTTTTCGCAAAGCCTCTCAAAAGCCTATTGACCCCCCCTAGATGATATTAAATCTGGATTTTTTTCTTGCCTGAGATGCTGGGCACGGCACTTGTCACTGCTGCTCTGTGGAAGGTCCCTGTCAGCTCTCCTCTGCAGATTGCCACAGTCTCTCTGGCCCTGTTATCAGCATGCCAACACCTGCAAAGCTCCTGGGAGCTCCTGTCCTGCCATGCCAGGCATTATTAGAGATGTTAAGGGTCCTGACCCAGCAGGGGATCTCCAAGGGGTGTGATGAGCAGAGAAGTCTTGCATTCTGAAATGCAGGAGCCCGTGTTTCCTGCTCTCACTGGTGTCTGACACAGCACTTACACAGATACCGAGTGCAATCCTGGATCTCAGGTGATTCCATCTCCAGCCTTCTCAGCTCTGATTCTCCCCACAAAAAGAGAACCTTGTTTTCTCCATATCACAGAAGGACAATATGCAGCCCCCAGTGTGCCCCGATTATGGCTCACATCATCTTCCAAAGCCATCATCTCACAATTCTGGGAAGAACCCAGCAACTCGTTAGTGTCCAGGGCTAATGACTGGCCATGAACAGTGGCCTAGTGGTTTGTGGAAGCAAAAACTCTAACTTCAAGTTATTTGAGGGCTGTTAAGAGCTTTTGTTGCCACTTCTGGCACATATAACATACACAGAATACAGTTTGCAAAATACCATCAGCAGCATCCTCCTGCTCCTTCTCAATTATTTTTGTGAATTTTTCTTTCCCCTATTCAGGAAAAAGCACTCACACATACTGTCACCCATTTCTTCCCTGGGAGGGTGATCCAGGCTCCACCAGGCTCTACAGGGAAGTGGCCCCAGCACCAAACCTGCCAACAGCTGAGGGACCAGCTGGCTCTTGGTGACCCATTGCTTCATTTTAGGTGGTTCTGCAAGATTCTGAATTATTTTTTGCCATTTTAGGTGATAGTAGCACTACTTGGGCAGCCCATTCAATGCCAAGAAATAAATATGGAGAAACATGCAGAGAAAACAAACTTGCAGACCAATAGAGTACCACTCTATTTTCAAGTTTTGCATTCTTTTTCAAATGCCTGGATACCCTTGATAGAGAAAAATAATCTGAAACATAATCACATCTTCCACCATTTATATTTTCTAAACATCAAAATTTTCTACTGATGAAAATTTGTTTTATTGTGCTAATACAGTATAAGGTTATAGGTACACTCTAAACTAGATGTATGATATCTCTTTTTTCCCAGAAAAAGAATACTTGAAATGTGAAGCATCTTTGTTGAACACACCTTGCCCTTGTGCACTCTTGTTTTCCTAGACAGCATGATACTGACCCTGCCTCCCACCAGCCACTCATGAAACCTCAGGTACTTCATTTCATACACAACTTCTGAGTACTCAAAACACAAGAGAAGAAATTTACTCCTTCCCCTCCTCACCTCCAGCCCTTGGCACTTAAAGAAAGGATTTAATTGCATTCTGTGGGGCACAATATTTTTTTCAGGGTTTTTTTTTCTCCTCCAGTGCTAAGGAAAGAAGTAAGTGAAAAGGGGAACAAAAGGAAGGCAGGGTGCTGTCTCACATGGTTAAAAAGGAGAAGCTGAGGTGTACACAAATCCATTGCCACCTATGCAGCACTTTTCTGCAATTACTGGGATGATTATAGTGATTTGAGTGTGACCAGATTTTGAGCCCTTTAGTCTTACTGCTGCAAGGTAGCAGCACTCCATGCCTGTTCTCAATTTTAAAGTAATTAAATTATTCTCCTTGGATGGCTACAAGTAGGTGTGGCACAAGTTTTGTGCGCTCAGCCTTTGCCTGCTCTTCTCTTGTAGAGAACTCCTGGTCCCAGAGCTCCCCTTCTGCCAGACCCTCCCTTTCCTGCACAGAAAACTGGTCTTTGCAGAAAATGAACCCCTCACACTATGGGCTCTGGTTCTTTTCTTCCCACAGCTGGCATCTCAGTCTTTCATGGAGTGCTTTAACAATCTGCAAAGTTTATACCTTGGTGACTCCTGAGGTCTTTATTCTGCAAATGCGTGTCTAAGTGGAATTCCTCCCAGCTCTAAACCACAAAACATGCACTTAAAAAAATGCTATTTTCTTTAAATAAAAGATCACCTAAAAGAGTAACTGCATCCCCTCCATCTTTTCTTTTCTTGATACTGTAGTTATTTTCTGCTTTGTTTTTTTTAGGCATGTGGCAAACTATCATCACCTGCATTCCCTTCCTGCCCTCAGTCATGCTCAGAATTCCTGGCACTGCATTTATGCTGCCCTTAGTTGCAAATCATTGGTTTCACTTGAATTATGAAAATGAAACTGAGGTATTACCCAATCATACCATTACTCCAGGCATTCTTAGCATCAGAAGGACCCTCCTAAAGTTGTTCAAAGTAAATAGCAGCAACAGAAAAACAAGTGTGACTTGTTCCTTTATTCCATCTTTTTTCCTTATCATTTTCCTGCCTTTTGATGTGGCAGAGCTGCTCACTAATGCTAACTTCAATAGCCAGTTTAATGCCTGGTATGTTTGGTTTTTTCCGTGGATCAGTAGGCAAATAATTAGCAGGCAGGGATATTGCATTGGATTCCCTCCTGCATTTTCCTCTGATTATGAAGCAGCTCAAAAACATATGTGACCCAGCCAGCAGAGTTCAACCAACAGTTCACAATGAATAATTAAATGACATTTCTCCAAGAGACCTAAATGCCTTCATCATTACCCCGATACACTGTATGGCCACGTTGGAGGTGCAGAGCACAGGTGCCCTCAGTTTGCAAATGGCTTTGCCCAGCCTGAAGGGATGGGAAGGAAGCCTGACCCTGATTCTCCAGCCCTAAATGTGATCCTGGAACTGCTGCTTTCCCTGGGGCAGGAGCTGGGTTATTTTAACAAATCCAACTGCAACACAGGGCCTGAAGCAGAAATATTCCACCTGCTTCTGAAAAGCTCAGTCAGATATCTTAGTGCACAGCAGGTGCATCATCAGTCCAGATGAAAAACAAAACTTCTACAGGTCCCTGTGTACATATGCATGGGTGGAACTACCCATGAGATGGCTCCAGGAGCTCCAGACTCAGGTGTGGCTGCATTTCACTCACAGGCATAGAGCTTTGGTGTTCCCAGACTTGCTTGTGGAAATGTAAGAAAAATCAAGGGAAGCCTAAGAGGATTTCCAACAGGACCCCATTCCTGGTCTCTTCACCCTTCTCTTCCCCATTCACCACATTAGACAGTTCATTTCAGCATGCTGCTTTTCAAAAAGTTTCCTAATTCTGGGTTTCCTAATTCTCCCATGCATTTTACAGCATGGGAACCATGAGCCCAGATCCTGCTGCCAGAGCTGGGTGCCTGAAATCCACCTCTGGATCAAATCCTCTCAAAACCAAAGATCCATTATGGCATTACATGCATTTCTCACGTCATTGTTACAAGCCTTTTGCCACCCTGAAAAGTGGCTGTTGTCTTTTTATTATTTTTTTCTAAACTCAAGATTTTAAAGACATGTAGCAATAGCCCTTTAAATTAATGGACCTTCAAGACACAAAGAAAGTATTAATTAATAGACCCAGGCCAGCAAAAGCACATAAAGGCTGAATAGTCTGAATTAGTGAAACCCAATCTACATGAATACTATGGCATTAAGGTGATAAAATGAGGGGAGAGGGAACCCCAGCCTCTAATAATTTTATAACTTTGAACATACAACTTAACATTGTCAGAACTGACTCTGAAGAAAAGCAGTGAGACTTTTAACAAAGTTTATGAGACTGAAGGGGAAATCATAACCAGTATCAGGATTGATACAGGCTCTCTCAGTGGTGCTAATACCTCACAGAAAAAGCAGCCACACCATCAGCACAAAGGCATCATCTAAGGACTGCTTATTCAAACAGGCTCTCATCAAGTACCCTTTGCAGAGCTTATCTAGAAACAATTTTAACAGGGTCAAGAACCAATGGGAACAGTTGTTCTAATAGCAGGAGTCAGAAAGATGTCTATCAGGGGATTTTAGGGCAGTGCAGTTCAGATATTATTATGCTAATTCGCTTTTGACCTTAAATTAACAATTAAATTACGTAGACTTTTACAATGCTGATAATACGTGGGCCATAAATTCATTTTCTGATCAATGGAAGTATAAAATTGCAGAACTTAACAGCCATGACATCAAATTTTGATGCTTTATTGTCATTTCATTTTACCAGGAAAGATGACTGTGTTCCCAGTAGTCACTAAATCATTAATTTATGTGGTTTTAGCTTTTAAAAACAACTCATCAAAATAAAAGGCCAAGCCCACTCCTCCACCTGCCCAGGGACAGGCTGGGATCATGAAGACATGGGATATTCATGCTACATGTGCATCCCAAGTCCAGCAGGATCTTCCCCAGGTCCTATCCTTTCTGTAACTCCATTTGCACCCTGAAAGGACCTGGAAGTCCACTGCAGCTCCTTCCTGCCCTTCAAAAATTTCCTAATTACCTAAACATGGGAAACATGGGTTGGTAGCTCAGCACTGTGCTAGAAGTGGGACATAATTGGCAGTTGGATTTATTTTTTAAAAAAATCGCTTCCCTCTAAATTTGTACATGATACAAAACATCTTTTTAATAAAGCTATTTTTTTGCTTGTATTCAATTTGGGGTTTTTTTAAAATGAGTAATGAGTATTAATATGAGTGTTGCTCAGCTTCCAATTATGATTCTAGAAGCTGTGCATTTTCCCCCTGCCTCTGAATGCTGCTGTTCAGTAACCCCCTGTTAGCTGAGATGGAATACTGCTGCTTCATGTGAATTATGGTGCAGCAAACAGAGTGACAAGAGCTCATCAGATAAACACTTGTCACACCAGACCAGATTAGTGTCTTTCACAAAGAGGATCGAGCTCAATCAATTATAAATAATAACTGACTAGAACACTGCTCATGTAACACCTGTAAATGCTCAAATGGGGAAGGAAATATGCCATTTAAAGCAGAAAACATTGCTTACTAAGATGTAAAATGCACATATTTTCCTTAGGTCTTCAGTGGTTTGTGAGAGCATACATATATATATATATTTTACTGTTCTGTGGCTAGAGACCCTTTCACACAGCACAACAGGGCAGCATCCCTTCCCTTGTCCTCTGGTCCTCAATTCTACATATTTTTCATGACAACATCTTTACTAATAATAATAATAATAATAATAATAATAATAGTAATAATAATTCCCTTCATGTAAAGATTAGAGTGGAAAAAAATTAAAGCTCCAAGTAAACTATCTTATAATACTCAAAGATTTTATCCTATTGGTGCTGCAGGCCTTCCCTAGCAGAAGTTACACAGATTTCTGTCATTTCCACAGAAAAAAGAAAGGAAAAAGAAGAAGCAAGCTAAGGAAGAAATGACTAGACAACTTTCCTTCTTTTTCATGCTGCCAGCCTGGAATGAATTGCTATGATAGGTTCCTAAAAGAGGTGAGGAACAAGGGGTATTTTTAACAGCAGCCACAACTCCATGGGGAGTTGCTGACCAGAGAAAGGGACAGATTCTTCTCAGGGTGGTGTGGCACCAGGACACGTCACTAAGAGGGGCTGGGGCAGAAATTCCAGAACTGAATGCCAAAAGCCCCATTTACCTGATCTTGTCTCAGCAAGCAACTCCTTCCAAACACCATTTGAAGGATTTCTGTCCTGTGCAGGAGCTAATTCCTCACATTATCAGCATATGGACCATACTGGCCAAATCTATTGCTGACTTAGCAATAACCTTCAGTTTGTTCCAAGTCCCGCTTGCCTCTGCCTATGGCTGTTTGCATCTCACGTTGAGCTGCAAAATTTAAACCCTGAATACCAAGAGCTCCACAATTCTGTAAGAGAACCACATTGTAAATGAGGAGATATTAGGCCCTCCAGATGACCACAAATAGCACACAGGCTGTGAATAATCCTTTTCTACCACAGATTGCAGCCATTCCCTCCTGATGGTCTTTTAATATTAGAAGTCGAACACACTGTCCTAGTTTGGAGGACAGGTGTCTGCTGAGAAAGGCAGAAGTCTCTTTTTGAAATGGAGAATGTAAACCCCCTCCCT
>PYHW01009817.1:698473-709345 GCA_013186435.1 Turdus rufiventris | reverse complement strand
AAAAAAAAATATAGAACTGAGGGTAAATGCTAAGTTTCTTATCTGAGGAAGGTTTGCCACTGTTTAAGGCTCCTCATGGAATCAGCAGTGCCAGTGCCTGGGGTTAATACTCTGTTTGCAGGCTATTAGTGGGACAGATGGGGTATCCACTACTGGATACTCCACTGTAATTGTGTTTGCTCTAAAAACACTTCTTCAGAAAAAAAAATAAGTCAATTAGTTAATCAAACATTATTACAGAATCAAATTTCCCAAACATGAAAACAGAAAAAGTTACACAGTATCTCTTCTCTTGTAATTACTGTGACAGGGACATAGTGATATATTTTTTTTTTTTTTTTTTTTTTTTTTTTNTGGCAATGAGAAAACAGAACACTCACTGGCAACAAAACTGCATTTTGCAGGATTAATACTTTACTCAAAAATATCCTCATCTAACCTGTCAGGACAAGTTTTGAGCCAAAGAATGCCTAACTACTCTGTTACACTGATACCAATCAAGAATTAAATTTTATAGATAAAATAAAAAACTGGAAGGCAAACAAATTTTTTTCCAATTTTTTTTCCCCTTGGTGCCCTGCTCTGGACACATCCCTTGTCCCAGAGCAGGGAGATCCTCACTCTGGCTCCCTCCGTTGTGGCCCAGGGGCTCTTGTCAGGTTGGCACTTCTGCTTTTCTCTTCACAGGAACAGCAGAAAGTTTTGTGTTTGTTTTTATCATTTAGAGAAAGGAAGCATCAGGTTTATCACAAGACTCCCAGCAGGGCTGAGCTATAATTAATAGACCTGGTGATGACCCTCATTAGCTTTAATGCCAGCACACGGGCTTAAAACTTAAAAGGAAGTTTTTCACTAAAAAAAAAAACAAACCCAAAGAACCACCAAGCCAACCACAAAAGATCATTAAATAATGCAATCTTGATGGAAAAAAAACCCAAACCAACCTGAAGTACAGTGTGTGTTTGGGAGAGGAGGGGCTCATTTCATGGTTGTATGTGCATTACAAAAACAGATCTGTATATAAATTCATAGCTGAACACTTGTTTGTGTTCCCTTAGTATTTAAAAATGCTACAAAGATGAGTTTTCCTGAGGAGGAAAAATAAAGAAATATAGGAAGACATACCAAGTTACATTTTGGGAAAGCAATAACAGCAAGAAAGGACTGCAGAAGATAGACTCAAACACAAATGTTTAAATTTCCTCTGTGCTTGGGTAGATAAGACTGCCTGCCCACAAGGATGCACCAAGATGTAGCTCTCTAACATCTAAAGTAAGAGAAGGAATATAAAAGGAATATAAAATTTCATTCCAGAAAATTCAGCTGCAAAAAAACCTGACTCTGTTATATTAAAAATAATAAATCATTTAGCCTGAAAGAAAAGAAAAATATAAAGAAGAGAAATGCTGAAATATATTGCAAAAAAAAAATTATTTTCACTTGCAAGGAATGAAAATAGAAATTACACTGCAAATGCTTTCCAGTGTCCCAAAAGCTCCATCCAAGAGCATGTGCACCTGAATCTGCATCCTTCCTCACAGCAGAGTTATTTTATTAAATCTCTTATTAGTGAACATGCCTGAAATCTGACACAATGCATCACTTTTGGTTCGTGAAGCAAATCTTCAGAAAATTCTTGGAACTCTTTAGTTTTTACAAAGTTCTGGACATACTGCTCTAGAAGACAGCAGGTTGTTTTGAGAATCATTATTTCTACATTTCAAAAATGGCATACAACATGTTGCCTCTGCCCCAGTCCGATTCCCAAAGCTTCAGGGGAAACTAATCTGCAAAAAGCAGGCCTGAAAAAATTAGAATAGAATAGAATAGAATAGAATAGAATAGAATAGAATAGAATAGAATAGAATAGAATAGAATAGAATAGAATAGAATAGAATAGAATAGAATAGAATAGAATAACAAAACAAAATAAAATAAAATAAAATAAAATACTGCTGGCTCTCAGTGAAGAGTTTATTTCCATCACTGTGTAACTCTCCCGGCACTTGTGCCATTTCCCTGCACACAGATACAACCTCCTGGGCTGTGCCAGAAGCTGCAGATGCACTGCAAGTGCCAGCCAGGTAGAAGAGATGGGGTTTTTCTTTTTCAGAGGGAATAACTCTGCTTTTAAAAAGAGCTCTAATGGTGACTACAAGGATTCATTGCTTTGTTTTTAAATTGCAGGCTCAAACAAGTGCTAACATCCAATTATCTTTGCTGGGAATAGTGTTCTATATTGCTCTTAATTTATACCTTACATGCCTTGTAACTCATGGGAGGCACAGTTTTAGTAAAAGGGTGCGGGTTATATTATTGTTACATCTAATCACACCTTTCCACTTCCAAACTTCTTGTTCTCCACCCATATTCCACAAAATATTTCTTCAAACACATGAAAATTATTCAAGTTTGGGCTTTTAACTGACTAGAGATTGATATTCTCTGATATGAATAGAGATTATCTCCAGTTTATTGGGCACTGATGTCAAAAAAACTGTGCAAAGACAAAGATGCAAGGAGAAGAGAAAAGTGTAGACAGGAGAAATCTGTGCCTGGAACAGGGAAAGGGGACAACTAATAATTTAGTCTTCCCACATAAAACTTGTGCATTACTCCCTGTGTAAAATTTTAAATACATTTGTAGAGCACAGAGATCATTTTCATCCAGAGAGAAACAGTTTGAGAAATGACCTCAGATTCTGTGGGGGAAAATTTCTGCTTACAATTTACTTAATTGATTGTCTTTTCATCTGTGGATGCAAGCACATTAGGGCTATTTATTTTTCATCCCAGCTTTCGCTGTTATTGTTGTTGTTTGGGATTTGGAAGAGTCCTCCTGGGAGGGCAAAGAACACCAAGCTCGAGGGATATTAGGTGATTCATCAGAAGTTCTGGGATGCAGACTTCCTAACCCTGTAGTGACAAAATCTCTGGAGGAATGAGTGGCACAGGGGACAGAGCCGTGGGGTGCAGATTTCCTCACCAGGACAGCACAGCTCACCCAGCCCAAGCAGCTATGACACAAAAGTCACTCAGAGCCTCACTTAATGCTCAGCCACACGGATCAAACCTGCAGCATCCCAGGGAGCACAGGTAGGGCTTCTCAGCCCTTCAGAGATGTAGGAAATGCTGCACAGAGTTACACTCATGTTTTTAAAGCCCTGGCATGGGGCTCAAATCCTGCATTCTGTTTAGCCCATCATTACCAAGCAGCAATTCCCTCATTACTGTATTCAATAATAGCAGTTCTGCCTTGCTTGTTCATCTCTGAACTGAGCTCAGAGCATTGCTGCTTTTAGGGACACCAGCCTTTTATTCTTTAGGGGTGTTTTTTCTTTGTCTGAGCTTTCAAAGCAAAGCAGAGAGTTCATTTTTCTCCATTACCATTGACTGCTTGCAAGTTGCTGTTCCTGGAGTATTTCATAAAGGCTGCAGATGTGCTCTCCAAACAATACTGTAAAAGCTAGGAACAGGAAAACACTAACAGAGGCAGTGGGGCTCTTGAGACACTAAACTCCTTCAGGTCCTAGGAAATAAAGCTGAGTTTTCCCTAGCCCTGTGCTTTCTTTCTGGGCTGCTCAGAAGGTGTTCATACTATCTCAAAGTGGGTGTTCAGAAGCTCTTAAGATAAATCAAAGCACAACCAACACCTGACAGCACAGTGGAGGAAACACACAAAATAAATCTCTTGGTTTAAATCCTGTAAATTTTGTGGGCTAGCAACATTTGAATGGGTAGAAAGAAAATCTTCTACAATAGAACTGAGGCACAGAAAGTGTACAGAAATCCTCCCATGGCTTAGATGATGTGATAACAGACTGCACAGTTAGGATTAAATATGGCTTTTCAGAAAAGCTGGGATGAACTCAGGTTTAGGAAGAGCTTTCATCCATTTGGTCATACAGAAACCACTCTTGGATGCTGGGATCACTGAAATCAAAGTAATAGAAAGGTGTGATAAAAAAATAATAAAAAATTTATATAAAAAAAAAAAAAAAAAAAAAAAAANAAACAAAAAAAAACCAGCAAAATCCAAAGACAGATTACTAATTTCTCTCACTTCTACTGAGCTGCTGGAAAACTTCTGCCATTGACATAAGAGGACTTGGGACAAAATTAGAGCATTCAACAGTAGCAGCTGCACATGTCTGCAGCAAGCTTATTAAAACTATCCAAAATATCATTTGGTATGAAGTTCTTGAAAACAGAGCAAATCAGAGGGAGCCTGTGCTGCAGCACATGCTGTGCTGCCTGCTACCTTTTACACCCAAAATATGGGAAGAGGAATGTTTTTTCTTCATAGCACTAACAGAAGCCATCACAAAAAACATATTCCAGGAGAACTAAACTCAACATTTTGTCTCAGGAATCAACAGTTTTATTTGCCAGTAACATCACTGAAAAAAATTTTTACTTTGGCAAACAAGCATGCATACAACTTTATCTACTTGAAAATTGTGATTTTTTGTTGTTGTTGTTGTTGTTGTTGTTTTTGGTTTTTGGGGGCTTGTTGGTTTTTTTGTTTTTTTAGTTTTTTTGTTTCCTAGCAGGGAGATTAAACTTGTGAATGTGGAAGAGAGGAAGAGGATGGCTTCCTGTGTTTCACCAAACACAGACACACAGACTGCCTGCAGAAAAGATGGAGCTGCCATGCTCCATCAGAGGCTGGTGCAGTGCCCACCATCTCCTGCCCAAAGCCATGAGAAAACAAGAATTACCATGGGAAACACTGGGAAAAAAGTTCAACCTAGGTCTCACACTTGACCTCAGCTTCAAAATCGATTTTTCATCAATACTGAATAGAGGAACAAGGACTGCAGCCTTCAGGTTCTCACTTCAAAGTGCTTCACAGCACTAAAAAATAAATAAGTATAAATGCTAAGTGAGGTCAAGTGGAGCAGACTCTGCCCATGACTTTTCCTGCCACCCATCAGTGATGTGCTCTGTGTGAATGCAACACCTGAAGAATCAGTTCCAGTTGGACTTTAAATAAAACTCATAACAAACAGCTACAGGATGCAGTGAAGCTACCTGCTAATTTCTTATCTAATGTATGCTTCTTTCTCTCCAGCTTCTCACAGATTGCTCTTGCTTCTGAGGTCCACATCTGCACAGCTCTCCAAACTAAATCTAACACTGACAGTGTAAATGATGGGCTAAATAAAGACACCAGTGAAAGAGAGAAATGTTTCAGGCACCAGTGCTAAAGAAAAGAAGAGCAATTCATTATTCTATATAATACAGATATAAAACATATGGTGGCTTATCTGTGTTCACCCTGAGCAGAGTAACAGGAAAAAGGGAGATTCAATTAGAATGAAATCCAGATACACTACACAACCATATGATTTCACCAGATTAAAAAAAAAACCAAAAAACCAAACCAAAACAAAAAAAACCCCCAAAAAACCAGAAAAGGTACAGAATAATTACCAGCTAAGTGGCCTGTGTGTAGGAATTTTCTATACAGTTATTGCACACCTTTATACTACCATTACATATCTCCTCAGGGGAGTCAAGATGCAAAGTCTTTCCTTTTGAATGAAATAGATTTAACCCCTCTGTAGATCAGGATGCTGCCTGGCACATATTGCCTCTCTCATTCTGTGGAAGAACTGCTTTTATCTCACCAAAGACTCCGAGGTAAAGTGATACAATGTGGTGATAGAAACCTAAGTACCGATGCTTTAAAGCTAACACACAGAAACCTTTCATTGACACACCTTTTTCTAATCCAGAGCATTGAAATAAAATCATAGCTCCTTTCAGAGCTGCACTAATTTAAGTAGTCATAGCCTGTTTCAGAACTGTCTGCACTAAAAAAAAAAGTTTGTCAGAGAGCATGTCAAGTACATCTGTTGCAAAAAATATTTCCCAATAAGTCACGTCTGAAGTACACCACAGCATTTATGTGAAAAATTAAACTGGTAAGAAGGAAGTTATATATTTATAATTTTAATCACATTACTCATTATTATTCATCATTCCCTGTTCCTCTTCACAATTAAATTGTTCAAATTTCTCTTTCTTCCCACCTCAGAGTTTTTGACTGTACAATCTCTACAGTAACATTTGTTTCCAAGAAAACAGTGCATTTTGCTTTCCAAAATCTGCAGTTGAGGACAACTCCACAATGATTTCCCAACCCATCAGAAGGAAACTCATTTCATTATTCTGTCTGAAAGTAAGTTTTAGTGGTGAGCAGATTTCTCTTACCTGTTTGTGAGCATGATCATAAGAGTTAATGTGATTGTCAAACTCCTGGTGTTTGTAGTACTGCTTGTCACAGAGTTCACAGTAGAAGTTGGCTTTAAGATCTTCCAGAGCTTTTGCTATCGTGTTTTTCTTCTCAGCATAATCCTGGAGGGGGGGCAGGAAAAAGTCATTTTAGTTTTGCCTTTGATGCTGCAAATGGATTTTGTGCTCTGCAGTTAATCATATTTGTAAACATTTACACACATCTGTAGCTAAAAGCCTTCCCATATTTGCTGTGGCACACTGCACATATTTACTGGGTCTGCTGTGAGACTGAAGATTTGCACACTTCAGTTTGCTATGCAGTTGCCAGCTCCCCTTCAGGGCTCTGTCAGAGGCTAGAAGGATTTCCCTGGGTTCTGTTTAAATACAAATATTTATCATGCTGAAGGCTATTTTCAAGTTAATTTTGATCCAAGCCTCACTCCCCAGTAATACACCCAAGCACAATAAGCACGAAGATACAAATGGCAATAATTCCAGGTTTTAGAAGAAAGTTTGCTTACCAGAAAAAACAAAATAAAAATCCGAAAATTAAAGAAACTGCTTGGTCCTTCTTGGACATTTTCGTAGATGAGATGTAATGAATATCTTCCTCACTCTGTTTGTCATCCCATACACACATCTCTGTTTACCATACATTACCAATACATCACACACAACTCTGTTTATCATTTATGAGAAAATTGCACACAAGATTTTTTTTTAATTCCCTAAATACATCGATGGTAATGTGGCCTGTTGTGAGAGAGCATGGAAATGGTCTGTCATGTCAGATTAGGGTAATACCAGTTAAACATTGAACATGTACAGCCTCAGTGCCATGGTTCCTGCTTTATGACAAGTCAGTCTGGGATAGAATCTCAGCCTGAAATCACAAACATGTCAAATATTGCTTAACAAAACAAACCCCTTGGATTATTTTCTCAGAGTTTCTTCACTGTGAGTTCCTTGGTTCAGGTGGATTAAGATAAAAGATAATATTGTAAACTGAGTTAATCTGGGGGAAAAGACTATCTGCTTGCAGTTTTCACAGCTGGCAACTCCTGTACTTCCAATATATTTTGGGAATTTTTAAAATGGAAAATTTATGTTTATCAGATTAGAATATTTTCATAACAATGCTGTTTATTCTCAAGAGAGAGGAACAGTAGTCATAAAATTAAGATTATATCCAGAAAGTACTTATTATTTAAAGTAGCACTTTCACTGTAATTCAGCATGATTGGACTGCTAGCAAACACTGTTGATTCATACCCAAACTGAAATACTCGCTCACCAAAATTTTGTCCATTAATAGAATTGCACAAGTCACTTCAGAGTGGTGTTTTGAATATTGGTTGACACATGACAAATTCACACATTCCTAACACTTTTCTACAGTGATGTTTCATAAAATCTGTTCCATTTAAACCCAGAGTGAGTTAGCATTTTATTTCAAGAAATAGCAGTAGTTTACACTTGAAAATGCATTTCTTTACTATGGAAATTTCATCTGAAACTCTGCACTTAGCTCTTGCTATCAGCTAGTAAAAACTACAGGTTTTAAACTACTTCAAGTATTACCAGGATGCTGTGTATGGAAAGCAGTGGTAATACAGGAAGACCCTATGGAGAAATGATTGATTTAAATTATTTAAAAGAAATTCTTGTAATCTACAAAAAGGAGGACACCTAATTTGGGTTTATTAAAACATGAAAAAGAAAAATCTGGATTTGGGGGAATTATCAGAACTCTAGAATACTACTAAACACCATATATGTATATATATATATATTTATTTATTTATATATTTATATATTTATATTTATATTTATATTTATATTTATATTTATATTTATATTTATATTTATATTTATATTTATATTTTTTATATTTATATTTATGAGGAGAATCAATATGATGAATCCTAAGACAGGAACAGTGAATTGAATAATAATTTTTCATAAAGATCTTACACCATGCTGTGGATAAGCAAACTTTTGTAAGACTTACTGATGTTGTGAAATACCTTGAATAAAGTTATGCAACTCCACTGGTGGTGTCCTTAATATAAAGCACCATTTTTTGAAAAAATATACTTTCTTCATAGCAATTGAAAGCAATTACCTTTGGCATGCCAATGCATATTAATGAGGCAGGGACACTGGAACTCCATGGAAAACTTTACTGCAAAGGATCTTGGGGTTTCTATGACTAAATTCCTTCAGCTGGGGTTTTTTTTTGGGACACAAGGTTAAATTTGCATTACAATAGTATATCATAGTTTCAGAGGTAAGTAAAGAATGGCAAAATTAAAACATCTAAATTAAAGGCAGGTAGATGGGATGGAGTACAATAATGGAGCTCAATCATGCATGGAGAAGGGACTTTTAAATGACAAGAACCAGAAGTATTTGACCTTGGGAACATATGAATGGCTGTATTGGTTCGACCTTTCAAATTTGTGCAAGATTTTGATCTGTACAAGTCAGGACAGTGTCTCTTAACCAAGCACCATTACCTTTGCTGTGCACCTGCATTCTGCTGGTTTCAGCTGTGCATATTGGAAAAGGTCATGAACACTTGGTTTTATTCCCTTTGTACCCCCATCACAGCTCCTCTCAGGTATAACACAGTTCTGGTTTATTCATGCATTCCTCACACCACTCATCACCTCTGCTCATCCCTTCCACAGTCCCCAAAAAAAGATCTAAGAACATGCCACACCACAGCACCATGCACCAATCCATTCATTGTCTCTGTTTTCTGCCCTCTCCTTTTCAAAATATTATTTTAAATCATGATGCAGCACTAAAGTGACACTTTAATACAACTCCTTTATCATCCACATCCTTTGCTGCTGTATAACGTTTTGCTGGCAGATGTTTCTATGCAGCTACTAAACTTCAGCCAACTTTTAAAATTTCCCATTTCTCCAGGGGCAGCAATGGCTCAAGACAAACCTCAAGACCATGCATTTCACATGCACCCACACAAAAATCCCCTTAAGGACACCCTTAAGGGACAGTGCTCAGGAGATTCTCTGCTCTTAGGGGATTCCCTGGGCTGGGTTGGGACTGAGCAAAGTCCAGAGACACTGGGAGTGAGGAGAGGCTGATTTCAAGGATGAGCAGAGACTGGAAACAGGAGAACAGAGGCTTCTCTTCTTCCAACCTCTTACTAAATATGTTACTATTTTGAGAGGAGTGCTGGCTTGGCAGAGGAGGCTTTCCCCAGCCCTGCCCATATCGATGAGGGATAACTTCCCAAAAACTGACTGTAGGAAATTACAGTGCCTGGACCTTGAGGGCAGTGGGCAATGGACTGCAGACAGAAATAACCTGGAGCTTACTGGAGAGGAATATTCCTGGAGTAAAATAGCAGCCAAAAACTCACTTAAACTGGTTAAATATGATCAAGCTTAATTTCATTTTCATCAAGATTTGCAAACCGTCCTGCAAATTTTAAAAGAACTTTGAATTATGATTCAGCCTGGTAATAAAACTCAGAACTGAGTGTCACTTAGTTTCATTATTTTTTTCCTGAAAGGCTTATTATCTGAAAGCCTACAGCTATAATTCACTGTAGCTATTTTTCATAATTTATATGAAAGATCTCTAATAAGTGATCTCATCTATCAGCAAGCTTTATTTCTCTAAATCCATCTCCTCCATCCTCCAAAGCCTTAAACCTGTGCAAATGCTCCTGCAAACATCTGATAAAACGGATTAAAAGCGGGCTTTATTCACAGAGGGGCTGTCACAAACCAGACTGGACTTTGTGCTCCCATTACAGGAGAGAGAGAGAGAGAGAGAAGGGAAACTACAGGAGTGCTGAACTCCTTACAGAGAACTCTTAACTTTGGAGAGCTCCCTGGATGCCTCAGCCAAGGGCATATTTTTATGGAGTGCACTTCAGGCTCATACCTCTACTATCTACAGAACGGTCAGCTAAACAAAAAAAAAGGAAGAATGTGAAATTATAATACATTATCTATTCCATGGTGATTACTAGTGTGAATATTCTTACTTTAAAATAAGTGTCAGCTCCTTTTATTGCAGTAAGCTGTTCTGCATTTACTTTAGACTTAAGAGGGTCAGCCTGTAGTCACTGCAAAGCAAAATGTATTACAGAAATAAACCCCTTCTCCAGGATAATTTACTGGTATAGTCATCCCAGAGAGGATTAGGCTGCTCTGGTCTGATCCTCTGGATTAGCACCCATTAGACCTGACAGATGTTCCAGGGTAACCTTGTTTCACAAAAAAAAATTTAAGTATTTTTTCCTGTTGCAATAACCAAAACAAAAAAAGAAAAATTGTATTTTAGACATTAAAAAAAAAATCAAACTAATACTCTTGAATATTTATATAGAAAAAGCCTAAAAATATATTGTTGCCAAGTTAAACCCAACCAAACTTAAGAGTACGCTTCCCTATAGTTAATAAACTGTGACATCTATAAGCACAATTAACAAAGAGTTCCTTAATTTCTGGTATATTTACTTTGTATTATAAAGACAGCACAAAGCAGATTTTGTGGAATAAAATGTACTACTTACCAACATCTCCTCTGCTATCAATTTTGGTATTATAGTAATTTCACGACCATAAGGCGCACCGGACTATAAGG
>PYHW01009817.1:664109-684183 GCA_013186435.1 Turdus rufiventris | reverse complement strand
TGTATGTTTGTATTACAGCATCACCAACGTTTCTTTCAAAAAACTTGTTGAAACAACTCTGTTCTAAACCAGTGAATTCAGTCAATAAATGGCAGGGCTCTGCAATCCATGCCTACCCAGCTCTCCCTGGACTGGAAGTTCAGATCACTAATCAGCAGGCTGAAAACTTAACTCCTCACCATTCTTCCCCACTCTGTTCCCCCAGCACCACACGTGTCTTTTACACCTGCAAGGAAACCAGGAGATTTGATATTAAACACAACACAGCTGGAAATCGGTGCAGCAGGCAATTTAGATGTGATCATGCTGATGTCCCTCTCCATTTGACCTCAGCAAGAAGCAAAGCTGACAGGCCAGAGCCTTTAACCATGGCAGTGATGGAATAAGGAGGAGCTGCCTGCCCCAAAATGTGTCAGGGTCAAGTGCAGTGGAAGAAACCGATGCACAATAATCAGCTTGGGCTGTTGGCCTCAGACTGCCACACTTGCCCTTCAGAAACTACTGCTCACCTTGGACATTTATTCAGGATTTGTGTTTCTAACCAAAGCTCAAGAGGGGCAGAGCAAGCATCTTGAAAACTCAATCTAAGAGTTTACTGTAAGAACGTTTGTCACTCCAAAACAAACAGGTTTTGAGATGCTTCGTGACAATCAAATTACAGCTGATGGAGCCAAACTTGAGAAGATAAAATTAACTGGCAAAAGTAATTGGATCATTTGTTGTCCCTTTTCTTTCTGCCTTATCCCAACACTTCTAAGAGCACCACCACGAGGAGTAAAGGCAAAATATACTGCAGGATTGCTAAATTCAATTACATCTGCCTGAGAATCACAGTGGCACTGCAAGTCAACAAGCCTCAACATAAAACAGAATTCCTACAAATGAGCCTTCAAAAGGCACTGAGGAGCCCAGAGAGCCCTCAGACACCCACTCCCCAACACACCAGCCCTGAACCCACCACACCAACTCTCTGAACCATCAACTTGGAGATGAATTTGAACTTTTCTCAATAAATTCATTCATTCCTATGAATGGTTACCTGAATTCATATAACCAAACAGGCCATACCAACAAAGCCCTGTCATTTATTGCCACTGCAGCACTGCCAGTTGTTTCCCAAGTAACTTCCACCCCACTGCAGTTCAACCATGCCCTTTTCCTCTGCCTTTATTTCACAGGAACAGAGAGGTAACCCTGCTGACTTGAACAGCTTATGCGATTTTCTAGGTACAAAATGAACCACTAATATAAATGAGGATTGAAACTAAGGAAAACAACATAAACATGGCACAATTTAGAATGGGAAAATGGTTTTGGCTGGAAAGGACCTTAAAGATCATTTCATTCCAGCCCCCTGACATTGGCACAGACACCTTTTCCATTTTTTCAAAGTTTTTCAAAACCTAGAATTTCTTTTTCCTTCCTTCCAAAGAAGATGGGCAATTTTTTCCCCTGTTATTTGCTTCTGTATAATTATAATCTTAACATGATTTTTTGTATTAGAATGAAGCTTTGTATCAGCTGAGAGATAAAGGGACAGCTTTATCTCTGACAGCTCCTCACAGAAGCTGCAAATCAGCTTTCTCAAATGGATGTCGTGTGGCAAATGCAAAAATTCATTGTGGGCTGACTTTGTCCGAGACTTTATAAGAAAAGTCTGCTGCTTCAGTCACTTCTTTAATGACAATATTTTACATTATATTGATGTAACAGCGGAATGCCAGTAAGGTCCAGCTGCTGGGACTGGGACTGTACAAACACAGAGAAAAGGACATTTTGCCTTCAAGAGTGAGATGCCAAGGAACCAGAGAATTTCCAGGGGGGAAAGAAGTTTATGTTTATGCTACAAATATCTTATTAGCTTCAAATAAGACCATGAGTTTTCTGAACATGTGCTTGAATTAATTGTGGTGGCGTATCGCAGTAGGGAGAGTATCCAGAATAATTTGTTTGGATGAGTGGGTATATTAATAACTTTTATACATATGTGCTAACTAATTATAGACAAGCCAAAATTAAATAATAAACTCATAGGAGAGCGAAAATCTTCTACACAAAAAGGAATATGTTCTAATACATCAAATTTCCTTGTAGGAAATGTGCAACTAATAATTACAACAACTCTACTAGAAAGTCTGACAGGAAAAATAAATGCCTTTAGTGAAAAGAATAATATCTCAATTTAAAAAAGTAAAATACAAGGGACAGAAGGAAGGAAGTAGATATTTCATAGTCGGTGGGATCCCAAATTTTGTTTTTCTCCCAGACCAAGCTACTGGTGATATCACACACTTCCCTACTGGACAGTGACTCCAATGCCATTGGGAAGAGCTAATTAATGCAATATCAGCACCCAGTCCTCAAACAAGCCCTTCCAAATCTACTGATGCATCTTCCATGGCCAGATGGAAGGAGGGAGCACATGCAGACACTTTCAACAGATGAAAACTACATTTTCTTCAGGAAATTATCCTGAGAAGAGCACATGATGCACACATTCTTCAGCTCAGATCTTTCACCAGAGTACGTGCTCGTCTTAATGAATCATGTTGTGACATAGCAAGAATTGCCAGTCAGAAGGGGAAAAAAAACAGTGAATCCAGTCACATTTCTCAATGCTCTAATCTCCATAAAATTCAATTTGAGAAAAAGAAGATAAAGTTTATATTTTTTTCTCAGATTTTTCATACAGAGCAGAATCTGTAGTGGATAACATCCACAGGCTGCAGAAATGTGCTTAATAAATTATTTCAGTGTTCTCAGCTAAATTTTCTGCAATTTTTTTAACCTAGAAACATAACAGGTAAGCAAGAGTCTGACTGCCCTCCAGTTCTTAACCAAAACTGAATCTGCATGGCACCTTGAAAATGCAGTGATTGTGCAGGTTCATTGAATGCAGTGCCATCAGGTATTGTGTGGTGAAGTTACAACATCCCAACCAAGCCCTGATGAGCTCTGCATCATCAGCCTTATGTTCTGCCTAGTGCAGGACAAGGAAAAAAAAAATCCCAGTTTTAAAGAAATGGTGACAAACAATATGAAGAAATAAAGTAAATACACTTTATGGTTTTTGGAAAAATCACTTTTCTTTCCTCATTCTTCATTTTTATGGAGACAACACACCATTTGGAGTAAATATGCTCATTAATTGGTGAAGGTTCGGGTTGTTGTCTTTTTCTTCCACTCCCCAAATTTACATTTTCATTGCCTGCTTTATGTAGTTACTGTAGCATGCTGTAATTTACTGTTTTATCCAAGAATCACATTTCAGCCTTTTCACAGCCAAGCCCCTACTAGTATGATGATCAAGAATCAAGTTGCTCCTTATACAAATATAAACCTGAAGTAAGTTCAGCTGAGTTCCTCTAGCTTTACTCCCATGGGAAATTAGACTTTGACACCTGACCCTAAGTATTCTAGACACTGGTTTTGGCAATATCAGTTCATTTTAATCTGATTTCCCAAGAGAAGAGCAGTGTCAATAACATGATTAGAGCTACCAAGTCATGCCAATATCCATTGTTGGAAGATCTTAATAAAACCATTTCTAAGCTATGTAGACAGGGAGGCAGCTGCATTTTTAATAAAATATTTTATATTCAAGGACTAAAATCTTATTGAACAACAAATGCATAATTTACTCCACAGGAAAAATGGCCTTTTAGGGTACCTTGAAAACACACAGTTCTCTCCACTCCCACCTCCCTTTCTTTCACTCACTGCAAAATACTGAGCAATTAAGCAGGTTGCTATATTTGGTGTGCCCAAACTTCACAGGTTGATAGCATAATGATTTTAATAACCACTTTAAATGTAACATAGTGACAAGTTGACACCCGAGGTTTGTATTCTGCAATTTGATTTTTCCAGAATTCTGTTATGCCTCAGGAATAGCAATATGATTAGGAATAATTTCTTGTTAGTGCTTCTTACTTTTAACTTTTCCCCCCTTCTTTTTTCTCCCATTATAAACATTGAAAATGTGCTAAGTACAGGCTCCCTGGTAGGTTCCAAAAGTTGACTCTCCTACAAAGGCTCCTGGTTCCACCTCCATCAAAAGGCATGAACTAACATTACCAAAAGCATTCAAATCAAAGGCAGTTACAGCCTTTGTGAAAAGAGGAACATTAACACATGCTCATACCATCAGTATTAAAATATTTCAGCACTATGGAATACCAATAAGCATTTCAAAAAGCACTTGCAGAACATCAGAGCTTGCCTCCATTGACAACAGCCAAGACCCTCAGCTCAGAAAGAATTACCAAGTCCCTTTGCTCTCACCAGAACCTGAAGAAAAATATCCTTGAGTGCTTTAGCCAGTGTGAAAGCTTCAGAGTTCAGCAGCCCAGAGAGAGGAACTGGGCTCATGTCTTGGTCAGCAAGAAGGTGTGGTGACATGAGAAATGTGAAATGGTGCTTCAGATGCTGTGTATTGCCACAGCTCTCAGACATGTTTGATGCATTATTTGTCATTTTGGCATTTTTTACAGCACTTTTCCCAGGTTTAAGGCATTTTGATCCATCCTTGTGTTTTGACACTGGCTCCCCTGGTTCTGTATGTGTACTGAAAATAACTTTAATTGGAAGTGCAGTATACAGAGAGTTGGTGTTTAGCACTTTCCATGATCTGCAGCAAAGTTTACAGAGTGTTTCACTCCTGCCTTTTAGATAAAAATGGGTGTAATAAATGTCACATTTTAAGAATGCACATGGAAACCACAGAGCCACTAAAAAACAGTACATATCCATCTTTGACATATTCCTGCCTCTGTACAGTATTTCAAGAGTTCTTAAAGCCCACACTCTTTATATTGTCAGTGTGAACACGTGTAATTTTGTTTGCTTGAGTCAAGTCAAAGGGAATACTTTGGAGTCACTGAGCACCATCCCATGAAATGTCTGGTTTGCTATGATTATATATAATATATTTATGATCAAGAATACTCATCTACTCATCCATTTTGCAAGGCAGGTAAATCTTCATTGAATTTACAATGTCAGACTTCCTTACATACAAGATCACTATAATTTCAAGACTGCATCATAAATAATGTAGCAAATTCAGAAGGAATACAAATGATACACATAGAAAGCAGCTTTCCATCACCCTGACTTCATCATCCTTTAAAGTGTAGCTGAGCAATTCTCAGTAATGTACAAGAAGCTGCTTATGGAAAACATTTTAAGGTCTTTAACTACAGAATATCTACCCCTGGTTTTCTGCATCCAATCCTGAACTAATTACACCTCTGCTCATGCCACAAGTTTTGTGGAAGATTCAGAAAAGTCATAAAAAGTGCTTGGAAAGTACTTTAATGCCATTTTCATGTTCTAATGATGATTAACCAAGGCTGTTTTATATACAGCATGTACTCTGAGAAATCAGTAAAGCTCAAATTCATTCAAAGTACATTGGGCAAGCAGCAGTGTACAAAGAGCAGCATGTGCTGGTTGCATGTGATGGAACAGCCCTCCAGTTTAAACAGTCTGCTTTCTCATTCATGTTTTACATTTTCAAACACCCTTCTTGGCATTTTATTGCTGTATGGGAAATAATAAGGTGTGATTCCTATGGCCAGACTTTAATCCTTGCCTTCAAACTGGGTGTAATGAGCTTTCCCTCTGCCTTTAAGAAAAGCTCACTATTTTTTTAAGACATAAAACATTCAGTTGCCTTATCAAGCCTAGAGATGAGGCAGTATTTTTGATTCCCTAGAGTGTCTGTAACTTGACAGGACCTACAGAACACCCACACGTTTCTGGAGCAGTAGCTGCTGGTCAGACAAAATATTTTAGAGCGCTGAACACGTTAGATTTTCTATTTATAGACAGCTAAGCCCACCCACCTTGTTAATTTTCCCTTTGGGAGTCTGTTAAAAATATTTCTGGCAGCCCAGAAAAGTTCTGCTTGACCTACCAACACTAAAAATATTTGGAAGACAACGCCAACTCAAAATAGGAATTGTAGAACCATGTCCCGATACCCCTTGCAACTGGGTTTATTTTATTTTAACAGCCTGCTGAGCATAGATGAATTTTTCCTGAGACTAGTAAAGCCTCTGACTAGTAAATACCTTGTCTTGCCTGGGGAAAATGCTTCATATCTCATTTCAAAATTTTGCTTGAATACAATATCCACTTATATTTTGCAATAAATGCATTAATGCCCATATACAGCAAACATTTACAGGTGATCCTTACCAAGGTCTTCTATAATTTATTTTTTTATATTTATCTTGGCTTATGAATGCAATATTAACCACCTCCAACAGCATATTTCTAACTGGTAAAGTCTCAAGTATAAACTCGCATCCATGTTTTTAACTCAGAATTGCAGATCTTGGTAACATTTTTACAACATTATTACCTCTAAATGCATATTACTTTGTGTTTAAAGCATGAGTTATGCAACACTTGCCCTGCTCAATTATGCTGCTCTGCAAAGACTTGACTGACTGACCCAAACTTCCCTTTCAGGTTCTTGCCCTGTTCCTCAGAGAGAAGGCAAGTGCTCATCCCAGTTCCATGGAACAATACCTTCTCCACCTATTCCCTCTGTGTTTCACAACATTAACACTTCCAATTCCTTTTTTTTTTTTTTTTTTTTTTTTGCTTAATGGCAATTTTTAACTGTTTCCTATTCAACGAGATGCAGGCTAAAATTATCAGCTCCCATAATATTTTTTTGTTTGTGTAAGTAATTCAGCTAAACACTTGACATTGATTTCTCACCTACTGCTTTAAGTGCCATAGGGAAAAACTGCAGAGTACTGAAATGCTAAATCCAATCTCTATCCACCTCAATGGTGACTCTGTTATACCAAAGTAAAATGTTATAGGGATATGGAGTATAAATTAGAGCTCAGAAACAATACTGATGGATTAATTCCATCTTGGTGATCTGGCTCCAGCACTCTGAATTAATTGCAACCTATTCACTCACATCATTCTATTTAATAGCACCAAATTATGGCTAAGCTGAGGCATAGATCAGCATCCGGCTGCTGAGGACGCCTGGATTGATCCTTGCACTGCTGGGCACCCATCTTACTGAGATTGCTCATGGGGGCATCACCCTTTACCTGGCTGCAAGATCACATCCACAGGGGATGTACGAGTGCTCTTTGTGCAAAAAGAAATCCAGTAACAACACGATTTAGCATAGTCTGGGCTGCAGGGATAATTATTATTTCTAAAGGTTGCAAAAAGAAATATATTTTTGCCTTGCTTAGCAGTTCATCTTCTTGCAGCTGTGGACAAACACATTCAGCAAATCTGGTCGCCACTGTCTTATCAAA
The DNA here is from genome assembly GCA_013186435.1 of Turdus rufiventris. Lineage (NCBI taxonomy): Eukaryota > Metazoa > Chordata > Aves > Passeriformes > Turdidae > Turdus > Turdus rufiventris. Next base: position 676,882 of record PYHW01009817.1, on the reverse strand, counting down.
AATGTCTCTGTATCAACAAAATAAATTACCATACAGAGGAAAGAACACATTACAAGTAACAGATTCACCAATTAATTTCTTCCATGGATACAACCTTGCTTATCTGAGTGTGGCACAGGGAAATGTCTGAGTCATGGAAGCCTGAGCTTCAGCTAAAGAAATTATCTATACAAAACCAATCAATGGGAAGCAGAGGTTACACACTTGTCACAGGAATTTATTTTCACCTGTGTGGTGATAAATCTCCAAACCATGCCCCAATGTGCAACTCCAGAGCAGCACAGCAGAAAGCCTCTTGTTTGCACGACCTTATCACAGGCTAATAAAGGAGGGAGGAAAACACTGCATTGCAATGTTTCTTGTTCTGCTCCTCATCTTTAATTTTTGAGGATTTAGAATTAGGCAGGAATTAAAAGGAGCCACCATTCCCAAAGCCTGTGCCCTTCCCCCAAGCCTGGATTATTTAAAATATGCACAGGGAGAAATTGTGTTTTCTTTGCTGTGGAAAGCTGATTAACTTGTTAAGACTTCAGGCTTTAAAACTCAGCCTCACAAAGAAACTGTAGGGATAAAAAGAAACATACTTAGAGAGTTTATTAAATACTTCAATTATAATGCTATGCCTAGTAATTATTCATATTAGGCAATTTTAAATACAGATACAGAAGCTAGATGACAATTCCAGATTCCAACTTTTAAGGTGAGAGTTACATCAAGGGCTTAACTATGCTTTGAAGTGAAATTCCAAGGATTTTATGAATCCTAGATTACGTTGTGTTTATGCTTTGCAGAAAAAAAACCCTTTTTTTTCACCAAAACCTGCCTTCTAGTCTGTAAAATGCTTTCATTAGATGCTTTCTTTCAACAAAACCTCAATACCTTTATGACAAACATAAAGGAGTTTTTCAATGTCCAGCTGTTGTCCAGCATTATATTTCACTGAACCACACCCATATTTATTTCTAGGTTTTAGTTTTACTTGCAGTCCCCAAAAAGCATGCAACTGAAACTCACTAAACCAGAATACGATTTAGAATCAACATTAATGAATGGATTTAAGGTCTGAAGTTTGAGAAAAACATTTTCTGCCCTCAGAAAAACTGTGTTTGAGGTAGCAAAAGCAGAAGATACTTTGAGAAAAAAAAAAAAAAAAGCAGAACTCTCTTTTATTGATGAGGAGTTAAAGTCAATGTTCCTTTCCTCTGACAGACTGCAATGATCCACTTCACCAACTTTTCATACACTGTTTGTGCCAGCACAAATCAAACCTGTTTGGCTCCTGGGCACTAGCACAACATAGATTAAGGTAAGCAGCATCAGCCAAATAAATTTAAGTGCCAGGAAACAGTGGAGAGGAAATACATCATTTTTCATATGTCACTTTTCTTAAAGGTTTTAACAGTTTCATCTATAATTTTTATGCATAGTCATGTCTGAGCTGTTTTACATGAGACATTTGCAGCCAAGTGACCAACAACTGTGCTTTCAGTGTTTCAGCACTCTGCAGGAGGAAAAACCTACCCACAGAACAAATGCAGCCCTGTATTCCATTACATCTGTGAAACAGCAGTTATCTCACAAGACAAAAGATCCTTCACAAAGCAGCACTGCTGTGATGGTCAGCTTTGGGCACGTGCCTTCGAGGTGGGCACTGCAGAGTCTCTGCTGTAAAAGCTACAGACCACAGCTGGGACCAGCAGAAAATTAACACTGCTCAGGCAGCCCCTATTTCATCCATTTGTAGGGTAGAAAACTCAAAGCAACACTCCCAGAAACTGTCTGGGAAGCCCTTTCTTTCCTCCAGATGTGTGAGAGTAGAGGGTGGGGGGAAAGCCAGACCAGCCAAAACCAAAGCAATTCATACAGCAATAAAGTGATTTTGAGATGGCAATACCCATTTCCTTTTCAATGCTGAGGCACAATGAAATAAAGGCAATTGGGAACAGGCAATCATGAAGAAGTGCAGCAACTGGGAGCAGGAGAGCACCAAGACAGAGGATGACACTTCTAAAGGAAGAGGAGACAGCATGCTGATCCCTGCTCAGCAAAAGGATCCTTGGGATAAGGACCACAATGCAGCACCTTATATTCAGCACTGGGGTCCTCATGATGTGTTTTTGGAAAGTTCTCTTCCTTTCCTCATGTAAAAGAACAAAGGTCTTCCATCCTCCACAAACAGAAAATGAAGTTCTCTGTTCTGCTCCCTTCATTCTGTCCTGACCAGCCTCCCAAAGTGACCTGGCTTCCCTGCCTTTCCTCTTCACAGTATTAATGTACAGAAACCAAGGAAACTTCCCTGAGCTGAGCTATGCCAGGGGAATTCGTGTATTTAACAAGAACAGTTCAGTGAGTTTAGCAAGTCTCTAGATAATTGCCTTCAGCAACGCTTCTAACTCCTCTCTCCTGTGTCTCGAACATTAAGAGCCTAATTCTGTATTTTGATTTCTAAAACAGTATGATCCTTTATTCCCACAGTTTCCAGACACACACACACACACACACATAATCACTACACTCTACTGAAATAGAGCCCCAAATTATAATGCCAGGTTTGTCTCTTTCAAAAAAAAAAAAAAAAAAAAATCCAGACAGCTATTTAAAAAGTACTAAAATAAAAGAGAGTTAAAAAATTGCTCTTCAAACTTTGAGCATTGAATTTTTAATCTATCAGAGTACTTTATTCACTTTGCAAACACCTGCAATATCTTTTGCTCTGTGTTGCACTCGCACATACTAAACCTGATCATTTAGCATGATTATAATTTACTGCTGATTATAACCATCGTGAAATCAACTTAGAACATTACACTGTTTTGACAAAAGCTGACGCCTTTCTTTGCATGAGCATCCCAGTACCTCTGATATATTTATTTTTGGAAACGATTTTTGGGAAAACTATACGCTATTTTTATTCTTATTTTCTTGTAAAATTATCTCCCTGTTGGGCTGCCAAATTTCCTATAAGTGAAGCCCAGAAAAATGTGCATTGCATTTAGGATTGCACCTGAATTTGACCAGATTAACCTGGTACTACAGTTACATAAAACTTAGAATTTTTAAACTGCCTTTCTTTGTTTAGAAATGCATTCACAGATTTTTTTTTTTTTTTTTTGCATGACCAAGTTTTTAGTAGCACTCTAAAAGCTGCACATATATTTTATCTACAAGTCAATAATCTACATTGGCATCTACAAGTTTATTACCATAAACTGCAAAGCTAAATGAAAATGTTTCTTAGTTGTAATTGCAAATTCTGTGCGTTTTACATATTTTCTGAAAATTCTCCACTTATCTCCCAAATAAATTAAGTGAGAGAAGAACAAACATCAGGACAGACCAACAATACCTCTCATTTAACATCTTGTCACCAACATTAAAAGATCTTATCCAGGTCATTAAAACCATTTCATGGAAGATGCTGGAAAAATAACCATTTTCTAAGAAAATTTCTCTTCCCTCCTATCTACATTTATTATGTTTTTTTAATTTATTTAAAGAAAGGGGGGGTGAGGGCTGTTACTCCCTTCCATGTTCCCATTTCATCTCCTGTAATTGCAGCTCTAAAGGCAGAGACACTGATTTCTCTTTAATCCTGCTCCTGGCCTCAGCATTCTGGTGTTCTGTCATACTGAATTACCCATGACTTGGAGCTCTTCTCTCAGTTTGAAGTGCCATGTCCTTCAGTTTCAATGACTGCTCACTCACTGCTGCATCTGAACAATTCCACAAAAGCTCTAATTGCTGTAATCTGGAGGGGGGGAGAGTAGAAGCCCTCATTATTGATGGGCAAAAGGCTCCTCCGTACTTCCCATCTTTAATAAAACATTGCACAAAATTCTTTTCACATCCAAAATTAATTTCAGGCTTTTCTCACCTTGCACACCTTTTTTTTTAGAGGGTTCAAAATCTGCTAGCAAAAGCCTTTTAGAGAAATCAGAACTAAAAATGTAATTAATATGTCTACATAAATGAGCAATGGTATCAAGCTAGAGATTTAAAGTTGGCACTGGAGTTTTCACAGTAATTCCTGCATGTTAAAATTTGCAGAAATTTAAAATCAAATGTATTTCTGTTCATCCTAACTAGAGAATTACCATGTTTTTATAGAACTCTATCACCTTTTTGTAGTTCTTTCATTCATTTGTTCTGAAAGAAATTCATCAAGTTATAAAAAAATGTTTTAGACATCTTGAATCTCCACAGGGCTATCCAGATCTTTTTCACACACTACTTTTTTTACAAATGTATATGCCCACAGAATATTGTCTGAGGATGAAATACTGACTTCAGGATAAATTATTTCCCCTAGATGAATTCTACTATGTAAAGTTTATTTACTTAAGAATTTGCATGTCAATAGATTATAAATGAAAAAAGAAAAAAAAAAAAAACACCAGCAAAAAAGAAACATGAAGCTGATTATTCAAAATTCATTATTCAAGCAACTACAGTGTGTTTAGACAAGCCCTGTTTACAGCTCATTAGGAGCTGACCCAACTTCAGCAATTCCTGTGTTCTCCACTTCTGCATGAAGCATTAATAAAACCCAGCTGATATCATGATGAGAAATGAGCTGTCCAAAGTGGCCTTTAGGTGATTTGTCTAATGGAGAACCTCACCTCACTCCTGTGAAAGCTCCCCAGGAATATGGACTTCCCATAAAACCTGTGGGCAAGAAGAATGGATGGAAATTTCTTGCAGCTCTGCTCAGTAGCTCTTCATCAATCACAGCTGATAGAAATCTGGAATGTTTCCTTCTATTCTCTGGTCTAGCTTCAAGATCTGAATTCTCATGAGAACAGAAATTAACATTTCCAGGAAGCTCTGACAAACAACCAATATACAAGAAAGTACTCTGATCTACTTTTGATGAACCAGCACTTGGGAAGCAAAGCCAGTGATTAATCTAAGAAGAGATTGAAAAAATTGTAGAACTCAGTAAAAAAGGTGGTTAAATTTTATCTCCCTATAGGCTAAGTAAATAGTTCTCTTTTAGCTTGTCTGTAGGTCCTTTTCAGAGAGTAGAGGCTGTGAGAAGAGAATTATTTCCTCACAGTTCCCGTGTTTGGGAAGAAGCACAGAGCACTGTGCTGGGTGCTGTGCATGAACATTAACTGCCAGCCTCAAAGAAACAACAAAAGGACCCAGCTGGCCAATCAAAGAGAAACACAAAATGAGAAAAGAATAAAAAGAGGATTTTGTTGTCACCTACCATCCTCACACCCCTTCAGTCTTCAGTGACATTTTCAACCCTTCTTTCCAATCCTGCTATCAGACAGCATCCAAACACCCTGCTCACAGTTCACCATCTGATCCAGAATGGCTTTCACCAGTAACTGATGGTGCTCACCACTTTGAGAAGAAGGGTGGGATACATCCTGCTCCAGGGAGGCTGAGCTGTGTGCTAAGGACAGGCTCAACAGAAAATAAACCCGAGTCTGTTCCCAACTTGCACCATCCTTCACACAAAAAAACCCGGTTCCTGTGCTCTGAATTTTCCCATTTGCCTCCTGCACTGCTAAATAAGCACATGGTTTTTACAGGTTCTCAACAATACTTTGTACTCAGTCAGTGCCCTACAGAACTTCATTTCATCAGCCGAATTTGTAATGCCATAAAAATGATACCAAGCTAATTTGACAAGGTCTGTTTTCCATAAAGCCAGGCTGATTAGCAATAACTCTATTTCCCTTGTTTAATTCTTTATTAATTTTTATTAATTGAGTCCTTTGGAAACCATTCTGTTATTTTGCCTGAGATCAATGTCAGGCTGATAGACTTGTAATTATCTGAGTCTTCCCATTTAGCCTTTCATTGGCACAACATTAGATTTCTTCCCATCACCTGGAACTTCCCCAACATGCCACATTAAAAAAAAAAAAAATCAACAGGAGTGACTCAAGAATGCTTCAAACAGATTTTTCTAACTCTCAGAAACTCTCAATGCAAACCTGTTGATTGCAAAATGCCCAGCACTGCTATTATAAAGAATCCTTAGTTCCAATTGTAATGAGACCTGGTCATGCTATCCTGCTGCCTTTTCCAAATACAGCACAGTAATATTTACCCAGAATCTCTGACATTTCTGCATTACCTTTTCAAACTCCTCTATTTTTCATTCCCATGGCATCATTCACTTTCCATTTTCATTACTAATTAAGTAATCATACCTTAAAGTTACAAATAATTATCTTTATATATATATTTACATTCTTTTTATACAGAACTCTAGTACAAATGAAAAGAGAATAGTTTACAATATTGATCCTACCTTACCACTGATTTTTAGAGGTATATTTATATACATACAACACATTTGCTGTAGATAATGCATTTACATGTGTATTGCAGATACGTGTATATGCATGTTCACACACACACATTCCTCAGTAGCTTTCTACAGTTCCTAGATTCTGATTCATACTTATTAATGTCAATTAACCCTTGGCTTTTTGTGTCTGGTTGATTGTTTTTATTCCTTGATTTCAGTGAGTTCTCTTTTGGAACAGTGTCCCAATTATTCTCAAATTCAGCCCCTTCAGTGCCCTGAGCACATGGACATGTCTATCACCCACACAAAGATTTTCTGAAGCCTTTCTTGCAGCTCACAATTCAGCTAACTCGTGCTCTTTTGTACTTTGGTTAATTGCTCCCTTTGGTACTTCAACCACCACTAATTTTATCTTTATCTGTTACAATGAGGCCTAGCATAAAACTCTCTAAAAATCCAATTTCAGAGAAGGAGATTAATAATTTGCATTTATATACATTATATATATATATATATGTATGCATGTTTTTTTTTTTTAAAGAAACACAAACAATACTGCTACAAGACAACATGATTCCAGTGACATCCAAATGGAAATCTCCCATAATAATGATTTTTCTTCCTAGATATTGAAGGAAGAGCTGGCCCCGTTGCTCTCTGCTGGTGGCCTCCTGCCCATGGTGAGTTAGATCCCCATTTTACACATTACCTGTCAGAAAGTGGAGCTGTGAATCCTTCCAGACTTAAATATGTTTTCAGCCTTTCAATCATTTGAATTTTCCCATTAGGCTAGATTATTAGCAACCTGTTCAAATGTATTATAAATTAGGGATTTCATTACCTTTTATTTATTGCAGGCACTTAACATTTGCACAAAAACAAAGCATTCCTCCTTTTCATCTTTGATGCACGGATTAATGTTGTTTTCCAGGATCTTGGTTTTGTGCTAAATTAATGGTTTTTTCTCCCTTTGCATGTGTTCTTTTCACTGCTTCCTTGGCTAAATTTTGTCTTCTGGAAGACCAGCTCCTCATAAGCTTCCTTCCACCAGGGCCTGGCCCTACACTGCATCTCAAATCCCATATTTTACAGTATTGTTCTGGGCACCAGTTCATGTCAAAAATATCTCCTCACCCTCAGGGCAGAAGGTCAGGTGGGTGCTATATTCCTTTGCCTCTTTTCCACAGAGGATTTCCTTTTTCTACAGTGGATTTTCTGGAAAGAATTATTCGGGATAAAGACAGAACAACCTCAGTGCATTGAGGGGCTGGGGAAGACAGCTCAGGAAAGGCTCAGTTATCAATTTTGAATATGAAAAACCAGGCAAGATAGATGAGGAGGAGAAATATCATGAACACAAGCTAAAAACAGGTCACTACCCAATACTATTTATCACATTAACAATTCCTGCTGGAATTTTGTACTTCTCCCCAAGTGCACCATTGGAAGCACTGCACCTTTTCATGTCACATTCATTATTTCTGACATTGCCAGACACATTGGCATTTTTAAAAAGTAAGTCTTTTACACCTTTCTTGTATTCCTTGTTATAGGATTTACTTTGTTCTTTTTTGCAATTTTTCTACAGCTGCCCTAGGGTGACTCTACGATGCTTGTTTTCCTCCCAGATTTTCCTCCCAAAATTTGCCCCAAACCAGGACAAACAGCTCAGCTTCATTAAGGACTGTGAAACAGCCATGCAGGATTTCAGTTTTTTGTTGTTTTTGGTTTTGTTTTTTTTTAATCATGCTAAATCATTGTATTGCAGAAGTTATGAAACACTACAAAAGCAACAAGTAAAATTTTTGGCTTTTTCATACAAAAACAGCTAAACATAGTATGCCAGGTCAGGGCAGGAAACATCAACCACACTCAGCTGGATTAAGAGAACAGCAGAGTACAAAACCAGCTCCAAAGGCAACCTGCATTCATGAATTCAAATGCACTCCTGGTGACTTGCAAAAAGGTCTGTGCTGTGGTGTTACAGGTGGTTTTATGCCATGAATTCCAAATTTTCCCTGTAAACAAACAGAATAATGCCTGCACAAGAATGATTCTATTTTGATATTAATACCTGAATTCCTGTGTGCAGTGGGAAAAAATTCTTGGGACATTAGCGTAAGAACACTACTCCTCTCTTGTTAGCAGCATAGCCCCTTCAAAACTTCTCCAGGTATTCCAAAGTTCTGGATAAAGATTTTGGCTCCACAAAAATCCACTGTGTATGAAGATCACAGGGGCACACACTTGGAAAAAACAGTGCTGATCCCATTAGGGCACAGACAAGCACAGATAAACCAGTTCTCATGCTTCAGAGAAAAGCTGTGACACGCTGTAAGTTATCACAGATCCAATCATGATGTTACCAGACTATTCCAATTTTAGCATATAGCAAGCATAATTTATTTAGATAAAACCTAAGGCAGGAAAACTGTATTATAAAAATAGTATGCCTGGGAAATTGGGGCATTTATTATTAACATATAGAGAGACTTGGCCTTCATGGCATTGCAAAAACACTTTTTCCTATTATATTGCTTTTCTGAATGCTACCTAAGGGTGCATTTTCCTTTTCAATAGTACTTTCTTTGCATAATACAAGACTTACTTTACAGTTTGAGAAACTGTTTTTTTAAAACAGTAAAAAGGAAAGAAAATCACCCTAACTCTGGCTGGCAGATCCTACACACACCAAGTGAAAAAAACCAAGCAAAAAACAAACAAGCCAAACAAAAACCCAACCAGCCAACACCAATTCATAAACAGGCAAGATTTTCATTACAGACATTGCATAAATGCACTTGTTTATCCCCTGTAAATAAACAGGCTCTGAAATCCAATCATTATTTAACTGCACAGCCTATTTGGCCTCCAGGCTATACGGATGTATTTGAAGGATTTCTTTCTGTTCTGGACTCAATAAATTTTGCAGATACCTTAAATTCTGCTATTTTCACATGAAAGGAACGTCAATTAAAAATTATTATTTATTGCAAATGTTCTTACTTTTGCCTTTTCAGCTGTAAATGATTTGTAGCTCTTTATTCCCTGCTCTTGATAAGGTCTGTAAGAGCACGAAGGCCACATGCACACCTTGTTCCTTGCCACTTGACCAGCCACTTGTGCTCACATAAACAGTGCCTTACCCAGCAGAGGCAGAATGAAAGCTACTCAGCTGAAATCAAGAAAATCCAGCCTTAAGGGCTTTCCTGGATAGGAAATGTGTATTATTATATATATTACAGAAATGGAACAAGGCTTTAAGGTCCAGTAAATTCTATATACCTGTGTAGCCATTCCAGCTATAATCAGGGAGCAGTTGAAAGAAAAGAATTTAAAAATGGAGAGGATGAATGGCAGGGAGCAGTTACTCATTATTCTAACACAGGAGCCACTCACCAGCTAATGACATTAGCACTAGAGCAGTTTAGGACCAAAAAAATAAAGAGAGAGAGTTCACCCAGGCTGTGGTTAAACAACTTACAGCTACAGGATGCTGCAGATGCTAGAAATGCTGGAGGGCAGATTAGAAAAATTGCTATAAAATAAAAAGGCTTCAAAATTGTCATGAACCAGCTTGGGCAGCAGCTGAGCTGCAATGGATTGGAGGTTAGACTTCAGCATGTGCTGTCAGAGAAGTCCTGACAGGTTTTTTGTATTTATCCATTTTATAAAGCACCTGAGAAAGTTTAAATCAAAACAGTTACACATTTACAAAGTACTGTTGTTATTCCCCATGAGCAGTGAATAACAGGACATGACAGATGTCTTTCATACATCATCAGAAAAAGCTCTCGCTCAAAACAATGAGCTGCAGCAAGCCTGAAGAGCTTTCCTTCTTTTCTCATACAAATATAGTGAGCGTCACCTGGGACTCAGAAAGAAACACATGACAGTAATTGAGCTCCTAAGACACACAGAATTCTTTCTCCGATCCAGAGAGACATGAGCCTTCATAAACTTCCACAAACACAGCTGATATTACACCGCTGGTTAAAAAAAACCCCAACAATGTCTCATTTCTTTGGACTTTTGAAACCAACTACTATTAGTAATGAATTAATAAAACTGAATTTCAGTTAAATGCCAAGCTGAGACTGATCATTCCAAGTAAGAAACCAGTATGAAAATGGGCTAACATTCACTTCAGCATTGACAGAACTGCACTATAGCACACCCCATCTATCATAAGCTTAGCACCAAATAAAAAAAGGAGAAAAAAACCCCAAACTTCTAAATACAAGTTGTCAGCAAAATTTTACCTGCTCACTCTAAAAAAAGAAAATTATTGTTATAATTTTCAAATATACTTAATTTTTGCAATGTTTTCTTTTGAAAAAGGATTTTCTATCAAGCTGTTTCTTCCATATTCATAGTGAATTTTCCCTCACATCTTTCCTTTTCCTTTTCTTCCTGCTATTTCAACCCCTCCTCCTTCACTGCTCCCATGCAAAAAACTCTCACAGGATTTAGCTATTACACTTCCATGTACTTGCTATATGGTCTGATTGACTAGAGTTCAGTGTGGAAATTAGGAGTGGCAGCCAGCAGGAAAGATGACAAACCTTGTAAGAAGCTCATTTCCCATGAAGCCAGCTTCCCCCTCCACTGCTAGAGCCTGACAGCCTGCAAATATCGAGTTGTTGTTTTGAATCATGCATGTGTGCTGCTTTCTGAACCAATTTTCTATTTGGCAAAGTTGCTACTGCAAACACATTTGACTTTCACAGTTACTGAAAACTTTTATACCCCTCTAGGTAAATGCTGTCTGATGAGAAAGCTTCTACATGAGGGTTTTCAGCCAAAACCAGACAAGTTTTTATCCCTCCACATTTTGGAGCCTCCCTCTCCAGTTAATTAAAAATTAGAAGGGGGCAGTGGTCTGAATTGATCCCTTTTTACTGGAGATGGCTAAAATGGGAGGGCTGCATTTTCCACTGAGAGCATGTGAAATGGAGCCAAAATCTTCCTCAGTTTGAAGATGGTTGAAGCTAATTGAGATTAATCTAATCCACTGCCTGTAACATGAATTATTCTTTTCTTTTTGGCATGTTTCTGAGTTAATTTTGGCTAATTTTATGTATTGTTGATAAGCAAACAGAACTAAGTTACACTTCCAAATGTAAGGAAAATCTGATTCAAAGACTTTTAGATTATAATAAAAATCATCATCATCATCTCAGTTCCACATTGAACTCAAGCGATTTTGGATTTATTCTGAACAGCACAAAATATTGAAGTTAATGAGCACCAACAACCTGTTATGGTCTTACAAAGCACAGCTCTGTGGCTTCTGCAGGAGACAGAGTTAGATTTGCCTCAACACACACTGTGGAGGTCCTCTTTTCCTAAATAATGTGTTGGATAATGCTCCAATTGCTTTTTCAATCAGACGAGTGATTGCCCGGTATTTTGAGAGCTGATACAGCAATTTGGAAACTCTTAGTGAGACACCAAAATGGCAACTGCAATTGAAACTAAGCAGTGGATGAGGGCAATTCATGAAATGACTGTGAAATACGAGAGGGGACAAAATCAGAACTGGCATAACACTGCAAGGAAAAGAAAATAGCATGTAAAAGTAGGCTTTGCAAAATAGAAAGCTTAAAAGCTTTTAGCATGAGCTTTCTTTTACTATCTATTGCACCACTGCTAACTTAGGAAAAGGTACAGAAAAGTTTGAAGCAACATCTTTTGATTTTCCATTCACCCACACAAATATTCCTCATTAATAGGTAACTATTTCCTACAGTGAAATTACCTTTTCCATTCTGCTGTTCCAGCACAAATCCTTCGGCTCTGAGACATTTCAGATCAGATTTTCTGCCTCTGTTTTTTCACCCTATTGGAGAGCTGTACCTCTGAGGTAGCCTGAATGTTTCCAGCCTCTCTGAGGCAGTGAGTTTGCAGAGCACTAGGCACAGGTGCTGATATCCCCTAGCCTGTAAGAGTTACTGTCTTAGGTTGTAGTGCAGGATGTAACCAAAAGTATCTGTTCTACCACCATCTGTTAAAACCAGGTGAGGCAGTGTTCTTTATCTTTTCCACAACCCATCCTCCCTCCAGGAGATATCTCCTGCTAATGGCCATTGAATCCCACTGTATGACTGATAAAATGCCATCATCCCATTGGGAGATGCTCCAGCCAGGGGGAGGAGACAAACATTCCCTACCTAGATAGGAACTGAGATTTGGGACACCAAAGCATCCTTTTTCCAATGCATTCCAGAGGAAAAACAGACCTTTCCACATCACCACTGGACCTTTAGAGGGAAACTGCACCTTGTACAGGAGCACTGCTCCAACTGAATCACATCTGTCACTGCAAGGGGACTGCAGCCACCATTTAATGGGACTGCTGCCAACACCCTGCCTGACGGGTGTCAGGTTGTACTCTGACTGTGTCAGTGTTTTGGGTTTGTTCTTTGTAATTCTGTATTTCTATTTTAATTTTTTTTGCTAGTAAAGAACTGTTATTCCTATTCCCATATATTTGCCTGAG
>PYHW01009817.1:649468-664059 GCA_013186435.1 Turdus rufiventris | reverse complement strand
GGACCTTTAGAGGGAAACTGCACCTTGTACAGGAGCACTGCTCCAACTGAATCACATCTGTCACTGCAAGGGGACTGCAGCCACCATGTAATGGGACTGCTGCCAACACCCTGCCTGACGGGGTGTCAGGTTGTACTCTGACTTTGTCAGGGTTTGGGGTTTGTTCTTTGTAATTCTGTATTTCTATTTTAATTTTTTTTGCTAGTAAAGAACTGTTATTCCTATTCCCATATATTTGCCTGAGAGCCCCTCAATTTCAAAATTATAATAATTTGGAGGGAGGGAGTTAACTTTCTCCTCTTCAAAGAGAGGCTCCTGCCTTCCTTAGCAGACACCTGTCCTCCAAACCAAGACAGTTACTAAGGGTTTTCTCACACACAGCACATGATTTTTGTTCCTGTGCTGGCTGGCAGAAGGTCTGAAAAAACCCCAGCACTCAGTCTCACCAAAGCTGCAAATTGTCAGGCAGGGTAAGGAAAGGAAGATGCTCGGTGGGGAGTGCTCTTCACAAAGTCCTTCAGCTCCTGTCACCTTCCCAAGAGGAGCTGGTGAATGTCCCAGTGTCACCTTCCAGCCTTCCCCCAGACACTGCAGACAAACAGCACAAAACAGGGGCAATGCTCAAGGTGCTCATCACCCACACTCAGCCAGGGTTTGGCCTCCAGTGAGGATGTGCTACACAGCCCCTTCAGACTTAATTTTTTTTTTTCCCCTTTGGTAAGTGAAGGGCAAAATAGGATCTTCTTGAAATTGTTTGAAGTGGATTGACATTTTTCAGTTGAAGACTGTTGTTAGTTTCACAGCAGGCCTAATTTTTAAATTTAATGTTGTAGCGCATATGAAAAGGAAAGCATCCTAGGGGGATAATAACTTTTAGCAATCAATTGATTGCATATAGCTGTGGGTTTTGCAGGTACAATCTCTTTAAGAAGGCTGTAAAATAAGAAAATTCTAGCCTTCGGATGTACAGATTATCTGAGTTTGCAGGACTATTTGCTGATCTGTTTCAGATGTATTTTTTTTTTTTATAATAAAAAATATGCTCTAGTAAATAAAGCAGCAAATGGTCAGCAGGTCAGAAAGCACTGCTTATTTTATGCTATCACTCCAGGGATTTGATGGGGGATTTTTGTTCACCTTTTTTTGCCTTTGTAGCCACTTCGAAGAAAATTTGGTTTATATTTAACTCAGAGGAAAAAATATTATTAACCTAGACTATTTTAACTGCAAGTTCTACCCAGTCAACTGAAATACTTTAATATCCAATTATTACTAAAGCAGTGAATGTCTCCCTGGACCTACAGTTTGCTTGGGTCCATCACTTTTTTTTATGTTATACAGAGTAGTACACAGACGAACAAGATACTATTAAAATTTATTAGCAGTCTATAATAAAATCCTGTCTCACATTCTTCACACAAAATACAGCCTCTCAGGTGGAAAACCTATCTTCAGGTTTGTTTTTGCATCAGATAAGTACCATTTAGAATGGTAAAGAGAAATTAATGGTCAAGGACATTATTAGTGACTTATTTATGCAATTGTATTATATGTAATTGGCCATTAGGAGGGGAAAAAAAGGCAAGCTGTTTTCTAAGTGCAGGTCTGTTACACTGACAGAATTTTAGCATTAGTGAAAACTCAAGTTTCCATATTACACAGATATGAAGATGCAGTCATACTACCCCCGTCACTTGGATAAATTTGGGGTTTAACACTTTGTTTCACGCTCTTCTAGGTTCAAATTAGAGTCAGTAAGTACTAGTTAAAATCAAGGAACAGAGAAATCTGGAAGTCACCAGCTATGGGTCTAGAATGAAGCCAGCCCAAGGCTTGCTTCACAAAACCAGGTGAAGTTGGGTGCCTGCTGTCAGCCAGATATTGTGAGAGACGATGAGGCAGTACAGCTATTGCTATTTATAAAAAGTGGCTTCCAACTCTTGTTTGGAAACCAGTTATCATGCGCCATATCAGTCTGAAAGTAGGGCTTCTAAATTTCAATTTACACATGCTCATGTAATTCGGGCAATATACCACTTCAGGAGCTGCTGAGTTCACACAATTTAGACACACTTGGAAAATATCAAGACTTGCAAGTTTACAGGAAGATTCATAAGGGTTCAGTGCCAGACCAGTCTCTTTATCTCCCAATATTTGTTTCTGTCCCACATGTAATGGCCAAATATGTTTTCAAGTACCTCTATATCTGCTGCTCTTAGACAAGCTTATAAATGAAAAAAGAGGTGATAACACGCTTCCATGTAAACTGAATTCATGAGACTGCCAGCCAGACCTCTAGATTAAAACAATACATGCATGGGAAGAGTTCAACCCAGACTGAAATCACAATCAATCAGGGAGATAAGTCTATGCTATTAAAAATATATTGAATCTTTTTATTCAATTACTTCATCACAAATACACGATGTAAGAGATGAGCACGCATTAAAAAACTCAAAGTTCTGGACTGTTTGAGCTTAATAAGGACAAAATAATCAGTTGCAGATGCTTTCACTTAACATTCAAAAATACCCCATGGGACAGCAAGATTTAATTTTATGGTCATCTGTCATTTTAATGATGTGCTTGTTATAATGCAGAACATCTCTGTCCTACTTGCCTAGTTATAGAAAACATACTAAACTAAATAGGGAAGCATTTAGCTGCACTTCATCTACCTTGTATCGTTAACAAGGAATACATGTCCTTGGGATAGGAATTACTAATAAATCTGCTCGTCTTAAAGGAAAAAAGAAATCATAAATCTTTGCTATTCGAGTATAATTTAAGTCTGTCTTATTTATTTCTGTTTTCCCCTTCCAGTCTTTAATTTCAAGCAACCTAACCCATCCTATATGCCTCCCATTTTTATTTGTCCAGTGCATTCCCTTCTTTTTGGGAGTACAGAAATGTTGAGGGACTCCATGTGTTTTGCCAGGAACACCATAAAATATTACTTCATTTCCAGTGAGCATTTTACATTTCACATTTACAGGGAAGGGAAGCTTTTCTCCTGCTACTGCCTACAAGGCAACCTGTGGATCTTAACTAAGTCTAAAAGAAGCCATAAAGAAGGATTAAAATTAATTTGCACAATGTGTTACAGGTCAGATTCTCTACAGTCCTTAGGTACTAAGCCCTAAATGTCTGGTGAAGCTGGAAATGTAACCAAAGATCCTTCCTAAGGATAAAACACACACTCATGGACTGCTCCCTGCTCCCTCCCAAAACCCAGCCTAAGACAAGATTAAATTTTTATTGGAATGTGTGTAACAGATCAAGACTATAAACAAAAATACTTTTGTGGAAGAAGTACAATGCATTATGTTAAAAATATACTTGGAGTATAATAACACATGAAATTACATAATGGTAGCTCTCTGTGTCTTTGCACAGGAAGAAATTAGGACAGAAAGGAGAAGTCTTTGGGTCTGACATGGCCTTTTCCTTCGGGTTTCCAAGTCCAGCTGGAATCAATGCCCTGACTGGAATCCAGATGAAGAAACACAGACACCAAATCAGCTTGCCACCAGAAACACCAACATCAATATATATGATTACTCTATATAAAACTTGTGTCCTTTAAAGCTCATTATAGCATTACAAGTACCTTATATTCCTCTTGTTTAGCCTGTCTGTCCTGAGAGAAGCTAGTCCTACAAAGATTGAGAGTAGTCTATTTAAGACAACTTGCATCAATCAGAAAGAAATAAGCAATACTTACATAAAACTACAAGTTAATTCCTACTTTACTGCTTCCTTCTGTGTTAGAAATCAACCTTTATGACTCAGAGCAGAAAGCTGTTACAGAGCAGCTAGGAAAAGATCTAGGGGAAGTAGAAGAGTGTCCATGTTCTACAAATAGCAGCTTTTAGGAACTTGATGCCGCACACAAATACCCAAGTGCATTAGGGCAGTGAAAAAATGAGTGCAGTTGGTGCTGTTATTCCTGGTACCATTGCATCACTATTCCACACACTAAGGAAGAGAGGTTCAAAGGGACATGCCCAGATCCATGGATCAATCCACAAGGGACAGCACAGAACTCAATCCTCATTTTTAGGCCCCTGTTCCAAGGGAACAACTTAAGCAAATATTTCTTCTCAAGCAAAGACTCAGACTCCCACCGAGAGAAGGGTGACAGACCAGTTAACACTTCACACACATCCATGTCACTTTTACAGAGCCTCTTATGATAAACCAGGGCCTGCTGCCTTTAAAGCCCAATGCAACAGTACAGGCAGAGCATCAGATGTGAATCTGGGGCAAAAGGCAAAGAGAGAGAGGCAGACATCCAATGCCAAAGCACATTTATACATTTATCCCCACTCTTACTTCCCTCCTTGTTTCCACTGCACTTGAACATTAAAGCTAATATTTTCCTACAGGAATGAAATTGTAATGTGTCTGCTGCAAGGTAGTGTGACATTAATATAAACCTGTCTTTCTACCTAATATTTCTTCTCCATCCACATTAAAGAATCCAGCTCAGCTTTAGTTTACATCAGCAGCTCCCAACAAGCAACCTCACGCCCTATAAAAAAAGTGGTAGCAAGTATTATTTACTCTGCTACAACATGTTGTTGCTCCTGAGTTCTCTTTTTACTAGACCTGATGATAGGCACAACAGAGAATATTTCAACATTGCCATCTGTCTCCTTGGCACGTCACACCAAGTGAGTCTCTGCCACTTTGATGGCAAATTAGAACTTCCCACCAGATCTGTTAAGCCAGAGGCTGCTGACAGGTTGTCCTATCTCCCTCAATACCTTCTTCCCTTAATTCTATTTTTGATATTGAGGAGTCTGAGCATCTTAAGAACAAGTTTCTGCATGGCATGTGTTAAACCGCAGGAATCACCAACAGTCTGAAGAAATCCTTTTGCAAAAGGCTTTTTCAGCATCATTAGGTTTATGACACTACCTCTAGGAGAGATGGTCACAGAGGTTCATGATGGTGCTTGGGAGGCAGAAGACAGACATGTGGTGGGACAGAGCAGCTCAGAGAGGCTGGAAACTGTAAAGTGAGGATCAGCCCACGCCTGCTGCTGAAACACCAATACTGCATGTCAGCATGCTCTCTGAAATCCACCTCCCTTCCAACATAAATCACTAGAGCTATGTTAAGAAAGTTATAGTCCCAGTTTCTCACCACTGATTGCACTCTTGTCTCAGACAATCTAATTCTTTATTTCAGCTTCAGTTTTTGCGGTTGAAGACATATAACTCTACTTGGCAGCTGAGCTCAAAGATGTGCAGACCTTGCACTTCAGCACTGTAGGGAGGGTATTACCAAGCAGAGGGACCAGAAAATATTGAGGATACATTCTTTTGTTTTTGTGGGGAGGTGAGAGACAGATTGTTCTGAGGGTCTATTTAGTTCAACACAGAGAAAAAAACAGATCTCATAAAATCTTTGAAAACAAAGCATTTTTCCAATCATCAAATCCAGGCTTTACAGGTCAAATATGCTACTTAAAACCAAAAAATAAACCCATTTAAACTCCAAATAAAGTAAGGTGCAGGATAGGGCTAAAAAGATGGTAAAAGCAGTCACAGCCTGACAGAGTTCAAGAAGGATTTAGAAAAAGCTCTCAGGCACAGGGTGGGATTGCTGGGGTGTCCTGCACAGGAGCAGGGTTGGACTCTGATGATCCATGTGTCTCCCTTCCAGCTCAGAACATTCTAAGATGTCAGGTTATTTCAGGGGGATGTAGATTTCGTTTAGGTAAAGTGATCAAGAAGTGATTTAGAAAAAGTAACCCATTTGGAACAGGCACACAAGGAGAGAGTTGCACTCTCCAGTGAAATGCCTCAGAATAGCAGGGCCAGACCTTGCGGAGCAAAAGGACAGAATCCACACACTGGACTTGTGCACAAACAAAGTGAACTACACAAAAACATTTATTATGCAATACTAAACTCTGGGAAATGACAATAAGATGCAACACCAATTTCTAGCCTGATACTGAGAAAAATCCAAGGGAAGGATCAAACTATTACCAGAGGATTCTATTCCTGACAAAAAAAAAAAAACAAATTAATATTTCATAGTCTTTGATTGAAATACTATTTTCAGTCTTTCAATATATTTTCATGACTATCTTATATTTCTGCCATTAAAATACTCTGGCACATAAAAGTATAATATATTATTCAATTTCTGAATGTGGAAAATGACAGGACATTCCTTAGCATCATTTTATTTAACTAATTCTGAGTGGAGAATTCAGGGCACTTAATAATTTTCTTAGTGAATTAAAAATTTTAAAAGCTGAAAATTTCTCATATAATTTCCACTTGATACAGAAGATGCAAAAGCCTGGTCCTCATCCAAATGACATGGCACTCTTTATGCTTTCTCCCTGAAAACCACTCTTCCCAGATTAAATAAATAAATAAATTTAAAGGGCTCCGATTTTGAGGCTTATATTCCAAGTTCCTATCACCAAATTTGATAAACAGGCTGCCTTCAATGATTAATTTTTTGGCACCAGGGAAGAGTTAGGAAATGAACGGTTATAAACTATTATCTCTATACCCTAAATACCAGGAGGTCTAAGTCATTAACTTGCCTAATTAAACACAGATAAACAGTGCTTGTTAAAGATAAATATTAAGTAAATTTAACTTTACAATAGGCCTGTTCCATCCTTTATCAGGTCTAAACTCTGGGCACTTCAATTCCTCCTCAGCTGTTCTGGTCTTGTTTAGCACATCCTGCAATTCAACACCTCTGCCAGGAGACAAATGCCCCCAGAAAAATTAAACTTCTTTAGGCCACGGGCTAAAATCTTGCAAGAAAATAAAAACAAAATACCTACATCATCTTTTACAAGATTTGCTTCCTTCCTTCTGGCTTACAGCGTTCATAAACCAAAAATATTAGGTGTTTCTCAAGTAAATTTTGTAAAACTCCAAGTTTCTTACAGAATGTCGGGTCAATTTTAAATCTGAAGTAAATTAATTTTTAGGAATCTTGGATTTGTCTTACAGTAAGTTAGGTTTCAGTTAGGTGCTAATATTCATAAGAAAACAAAAAACATGGAGCTGCTCAGGGATACAAGAAACAACAAATCTAAAAGAGAGAGAGAAAAAAAAAGAGGAGAAACTTCTCCACAATCCTTCTAAGCAACTTGAAGAGAAAGAGAAAACAATGTTTATTATAATTTTTCATCAAAAATGAGGGATTTTTCATCTTTCAATAAATACAAAAAATATCTATTTATAACTGAAGTTAAATATCAATGGTTTTTGAATTAGCACGATTTGCATAATTTGGATTGACTTCAGACTGAATGAATATGAGGATATCCATTTTCACTGCTTTTAGCATTTGAAATGTAATCACATTTTCCAATTTTCAGTGCGTTTTTATCTTTCACATCTGAGAAAAATGCTTCATTATTCTTAAGTGCTACATAGTTATACACACAAATGAAAAAATACAAGCTTTTAGTCATGGAAAGGTAGGCAAAAAGAGCCATGAAACCCCCTTTTCAGCTAAAAATCAGGGATTTGCAACAGCATAGAGCACTGGGTATCCCAGATGTTTAAAAGCAATAATCAGACTGCTGGTTCACTGCCTTTCAGTGGCTTTATCTGGTATGTGAAACCTCAACATGATCTGATGTTCCAGGAGCAAAATCACGAATTTTTAATTTCTCAGTATTTACTGATGAATCAGAAAAGACCCAACCTGTCATCCACATCCAGCATAAGCCAGTGAAATCTATCAAATCCATCATTCAGCAGTGAAAGCCAGGCTACAGTTGTATTTGAGATACTTCCACAAATGACAAAATTCAATGCCATGAATATTCATGGCCATGAATATGGATTGTGATATCTCATCTTTTCTCTCTGCTTACAAATGTCCTGTGTCCAACACTGACTTTGTCTCAATCAGGAATTCTGAGAGGGCGGCAATTCACCAATACAGTGAGAGCATGGATAATTAAAAAAAAACCCAACAGTATTTTACTGCAAAATTACTCTTCCTAGGTTGTAATAGAGTATTAAAGTGCCTTCCCTCATTGGCTTTTCTCAACCACCATTTCTATGTGCAGCTGCTGATATTTGTATGTTTCTTGAAAAATGAAATTTTTTTCATGAATTCATTCACGAATTGCTCTCATTCTCCTTCCTCATTTCTTCAAACCAAACAATTTTCCTGTTGCCAGCCACACGCACCTTGCTCAGTAGAAAGAAGATTCACAGCATTCCACAAACCAGGTAGGATGTGGGGAGGGATTTATCACCTCATTGAGAGACACCCCAGCATGACTAATATTCAGAGAGCATTTACCATCATCCTGGAACTGCTCCCGATTTTCTAATAATAAAGCAATCTCAGAAGCAGAGTGATGCTCCCCAGATTCCAGGTTTGGATTCAGACACAGCAATATGAAGTGTGCACACTGAGGATCCACAGTTGGATCATTCAGCAGACTCTGCAGAGCAGTCTCCAAGGGAGCTTCTCTGAAACTGCATCACACCAAAACCTCTGACACCTCTTGCTGCATTTTCCCCTTGCAACCAGGACAGAGACTGAGACAGAACAAGGGCAAATTTTCCACAAGGAAGCCAACCTGTCCACTTTGGGAAGCAAAATCCCACAGGGAAAAAATATTCTTTAAAACACCCCTAACAAACAAAAAAATCCACTTGATTTTTTCTGCCTAACAATAATGTTAACTCATTTAATGAGGCTCTGACATTTGCTTTCAGAACCACCTGGGACCTGAAAATAAAGCTTAGTGTGCAGCCTGCAGTCACACCTATTATTCCAAAATCCAGAGCCCATTTCTGTGTGCCATAGAGGAGTTTCTATATTCAGAGTTTCTCAGTGATCTGCTTCCTCCACATTTGTGACATCCTGGCAAAATCTCAACTGCAGAATGTGATTGTAGATATGTCTTCAGTCAAGATAGATTATATCCCACAGAAAACAGGACCAGCAAATGCCTCTGAGCCACATAACAGCAACAAAAAACAGGACAAAAGTAGAATTAGGGGTCTGGGACCTTCACTGATTAGAAATAGAAATAGTTGGGATACAAACATTCAAAATTGCTTTCTTGGACTGAAACCAATTTGTTTAATAGGATCATTTTGACCACAAGGTAACATTAAGGATAGGATTTTATTTCAACATAATTGTTGTGTGTTTTGTCAGGCTTTTTCCTGACCATAACACTGGAATTTGGGCAGAAAGTTCTAGGTCTGCTTGCTGAACAGAAATCAAAATGCAAGGTTGTAGTTTCAATGTAAGAATTAGATTATCATAGAATCATGGAACGGTTTGGGTTGGAAAGGATCTTAAAGATCATCCAGTTCCACCCCCTCTGCCACAGGCAGGGACAGCTTTTACTAGACCAGGTTGCTCAGAGCTCCATCCAGTCTGGATTCACCTTAAGACTGACCTCATGAATAAAGAGCCAGAGTTCAGAGCCATTAGCTTGTCAAAACCTGTGAACATCCATTTAAAGAAATCACATTTATCCCTTATTCATCTACTTTGCATATTGTTTCCCAAACATTTCTCAGCCATGCTTTCATTTAGAACAAATCCTGCAGATTATTTTTCTAGCCTAACACACACCGTGCCTTCACTAGTCTCTTTCCTCTGTGTCACTAAGTTTGTTTTTGTCATATAATTACAGGAATAAAGGCTGATTGCTGGATTTTTATTCTCCAGATGTATCAGACCATTAACTGCCTGGTGAACTTAAAGCCAGTGTAGTGTTTGGAGTTGATGAATCACTTTAAGGTTATGATTAGAAAGACACATGAAAAAGTCACTGATCACCATCAGATAGCATCATTAGCATTCTCAGCTGGCTGCCACAAATTAAAAATGCAGGAACTTTGAAAGACCTCCCATAAAGAGTGAAAGACAACAACAGGTTAAGTCTCCTCTGAATTTCCATCAGCAATTTCCATCTGACCTGCTGCCTGCCAAATCTGCTGTGACACCTGGAGTAGTGGAGCTTGCTCCCAGTGCCTCAGCATCTGAGCTCACCACCACTGCTCCAGGAATCTGCAGCTGGAATAGCACAGAACTGCTGCACTGCTGCTGCTCTGGGGACCTGACCTGGGATTTCAGCACTTCAACACTTCAGTCTTTAAAGCTCAGCTCCAGCTTCCTTCCACCACTGCAGCTCCCATAAAGCTGGAACTATTCCTCATAGTGAAGGCTGCACTCACACTGTGCAATATGTTTGGAGTAAGCAGAGATTTAATACACTTGGACAATTTCTGGTACTTCTAAATAGCTATAAAAACACACAAAGCCCTATGACAAATGAATATTCTGTGGTTACCAAATCCAACGCACAGCTACTGATATTTTAGGACAAGTGTTACCCTCAGTTAAACCTATTCCCTTGCTATTTCTGACTGCTCACACATCACAGCCATCTGTCATGATTAAGTGTTTGGTGAGAAGTCTTGCATGTGAGTTGTTTTCTTCTCTCCCATCACTTCCTTTAGGTGTCTGCTGGCTCCTTCAACCCAACACCAAAATCTTTACAAAACTGTGAGAAGCCAAGGGCAGCATTTAGATCAGAGACTGGTTTTGGGGGTTTTTCCTGAAGGCAAACCAAAGTTTCTTTAAATTATGTGCTGTACCCTGACACTATTAATATATACACCCATGGTTGTCTTGATTGAATTTTACTGTTCAGACAATTCTTTCACACAATATGCACTACTTATTTAATGAGTAGCATCATATTCCAGAAAAAGTGTCTTTTGTGTAGCACCTAAATGTGCTACAAAGGTTAATATGGTGCTTTATAACACACAGGCTGATGACAGGAAGTAAAAATGCTATTCTAAAAAGCAGAAATGTCAACACATCTCTAAAGACATTAAATGACAGAAAATTAAATGTTACCAACTGCTGAGTATGAAGAAAGGCATCTTGAAGTCAAGGGATGAAATAATTTTTTTTTAAAAGGGCAAAAATCATATTTTAAAAGCATAATAATCTACTTAATGCAACTTTATAGACTGCTTTTAACACACATAATCTTCTAAAAACAACACTGTTCAATTCCCTTATACTGCAATAATTTCAAAAGGTCCAAAAATAAAGGGTCCACAAATGCAGGCCATTAACTTTTTGAGGCAATTAGCATCTGAGCTTCTGTATCTTTTGGTAAATTACAAAGCTTTCAGAAGAAGCTTATTTTTTTAGAAGGGAATCCTGACTTTATATTTAATTTCAGGTATAGGGATGCACACATGTATATGAGCAGACACGCACACACATTCATGCCTGCTTTATAAAGAAGAGACATCAGCGTCACAGTGTGAGAGTGTAAATCTGTAGACACAGGTTTGCAAATACATTCCAGCAGATATTTGAAAAGCAACACCCATTAAATTTGCCTGATGCAAGTTTCAGGAGGATGACAGGGTTTTCTTGGATGTGGAAAGTAGGAAAAGCCTTATAAGTTTCCTTTATGTACTAGAATGTGGGAATGACAAATACAACAATAAAAAAATTAAACATCTGTCTTTTAAAATCTAAGGATTACTACAGGAAAGCTGGAGGGGGAACTTTTACAAGGGAAAGTAGTGACAGGACAACAGACTGACAGATTAGGTGTGAAGAAGAAATTCTTCCTATCAGAGTGGTGAGGCCCTGGCACAGGTTTCCCAGAAAAGCTGTGGCTGCCCCATCCCTGGAAGTGCCCAAGGCCAGGTTGGATGGGGCTTGGAGCAGCCTGGGATAGTGGAAGGTGTCCCTGGGGTGGGACAAGATTATCTTTGAGGTCCCTTCCAATCCAAACAATTCCACAATCCTATGAACCTCTTAATTAGCCCAAGCAAGAGCAACAGTAAAATATAAAATTGGGAGACTTGTTAACATCCTAGATTCCCCAAGTCCAGGTTTCAAATCTAATCCATTAGGAAAGTTTAGCAAACCTGTGAAGTCCCTAGGAAAACCCAGTGTGTGTATTTCATCAGCCTCAGGATCCTAGAGCTGCAATAATACAACCATCCTCACCACACTGCTGACTCCTGAATTATCAACACTAAATCCCCAACTCCTCACCTTTTTCACTTTTTAATCTAACATGTCCAAGGGCTAACATCTGCAGACAACAGCATAGCCCAAGGTGTAAGCCTGCCAGGAGATTTAGAACACCAGCTGAAACTCCCAGGTGTTTCAGACATGGCCCCACTGGGAGCAGAAGCACAGCAATCAGGGAAAGATGCAGAACACATTTATTACAGCGCAGCACTGAAACCTAAAGTTGCCTAATTTGCCCTGAGAAAAGGGCAGGAGTGGACATTGTGGGGTGCCTGAGGGGCAGGAATGCAGTAAGCAGCAGATTGGATTTACAGAGGGAATTTTAACACTGCAGCGTCTTAAATCCCCTGGGTCACTTGGCCAAGAAAAGTCACACCCTGGTTAATTTTATTCATAATACTGACTTTTTTTCCTTCAAATTGCATGCATCTCTGCAGTCAGCAACACTGATCAACAGTCTTGTGATTTTTTTCCCTGCTTCTTGTTGTTTTTGAGAAATGTGAGTGATATGGGCATAAAGAGGACAAGAAGAGCACAGTGCTGGTTCTGTCAACGCAGGTTCATACAGAAAGCACAAAATATATTCTTCTGCAGTGTAATTATGATGCTATAATGACTGCACTCCCATCAGACATCCAGGAAATGGAGAGGCCAATTTGGCCTTCTTCCTTTATGACTAAGTTAATCAACCCAAAAATCTCAGCCAAAGGGAAATTTATACTCACTTGCTCATATCAGAGCTCCAATAATGAGCATGGATATGTTTGTCAAACCACAATAGAAATGGAAGCAGAATAGAGGGGGCAGACATGGAAGTGGAAAGGAGGGGGGAAAGAGACAAACAATGAAGGTGATGTTTCTGCCTGATGTTACAAGTCATTATAATCGAAAATGATAGCAAACATTTGAAAAACAAATCCATCCTAAGATATTTAATCAAATCTTTCATGATGTTGGACATTAGAGAAGATTTCATTTCTGCAAGACAAATAGAGCACGTGGCAGTAGTTTTAGAGGCAGACAGAAACAATTGGAAGGGACATGAGTGTGTACAAACACAGACGTCTGTGCAGATTCCAGAATGGTGTTTTAACCTCTCCTATCTCCCATCAAAAACCACAACTCCAGAGAGTAATCATTTTCTTTCTCCTTCTAGAAAAGGACTATGAGAAAGCCCACTAAAGCACTAATAGCCTTTTGAAGAACATAATAAAATGATTTTTTGCTTATGTATGTTTCTTCCATCCAAAGTTTCTGGTTCAGACTCCTGTGAGAGGGATGCTGGCAAGACTCCAGTGTAATTGTTATTTTCATGGACAACATTCACATCTACTTAATAGTTTGAAATTAGATTTTTCATGACAACAGGTTATCTACTCTGTAAAAGCAACTTGTAAGCATTCAACTCACACAGCCCATGAGAAAATTGTGAAGGATTACAAAGGAAGAGCAGCAGCCATTCAATTCTGGTAGTCAAATCCTTTCCCATAATATGAAGCCATGTATGTACACAGCCACCTTCCTAGGGAGAACATAATGCAAACAAACTTCAAAATGCTCTAATTGATGAGCGGTACTGCCCACAGATGTAAATATGTTTTGCTAAGATTTTCCTGTTTGTATTCAGACAATTATTAGCTTTAAAAAGCATTTGCCACTCAAGAGAGTAAATTTAGGAAAATGAAACCAGAAACATTACTAATTATACAAAAAGTTTCAAGAAAAATACTTCAAAAAAAGGAGACATGGGAGAAATTAGCTATTTCTGGAAGAAAAGCAAGAGTTCAAAACAAACCAGCCAAGCAAAAAAAAAAACCCAAAACAAACCCACACCATAAATGTGAAGAGCCCAGTCCTCAGGTCACAGATATACTTCTCAGAAGGCTCAGTGGATAAATGGATTTAGTTTGCTAAAAATGCCCATTGTGAATGCACACAGATGTTTGTGTCATTGCTCAGCACTAACATCCTGCCACCAGTAATTACACTGGCATCATACTAAGTCTTGCTGAGTTATGTGGATGGATTCCTCCTAAAACCTCTGAGCTGTGCACGAGCACATGCATGGGTTTACAAAACAAACCTGCAGATTCTACAGCAGCCACCACTATTCTCCATAAATGAGACCTGCTCCTTCACAGTCTGCAGTCATTTTAAGGAAATGTGAATAGGCCACAGCAGCTGACCCAAGTACAGTAATTTCATGATTATAAGCCACACCAATTATAAGCTGCACTTCTGGGTGTTGGCAACTTTTTGTTCTTTTGTCCATACATAAGATGCACCTGATTATAAGCCACATGTTACAATACAGAGTGTGATCAAAGGTATCTGTTCTATCACCATCTGTTGAGGGTGGGGACAGTGATCCTTATCTCTGCGGGAGATATTCTGCTAATGGGCCATCCATTGAAACCAGGCAGGGCATTGTTCTTTATCTTTTCACAACCCATCCTTGCTCCAGCCAGTCATTTTCTGCTCATGGCCATTGAGTCCCACTGTGGGACTGATAAAATTACTGCATCCCATTGGAAGTTGCTCCAGCC
>PYHW01009817.1:632698-649136 GCA_013186435.1 Turdus rufiventris | reverse complement strand
TCAGCAGACACCTGTCCTCCAAACTAAAACAGCAACTTTTCATTCTTTGTCCATATATAAGCCACACCTGATTATAAGCCGCACTTTGAGTTTGGACCAAAATTTTAGTCAAAATGGTGCGGCTTATAATTGTGAAATTACTTTAATTGTGTCCTGGGCTGCATCAAGAGTGACCAGAGATCAAGGGAGCAGATTCTGCCCCTCAGCTCTGGGCTCCCAGCACAGGAAGGACATGGACCTGTTGGAGCCAGCCCAGAGGAGGCCACCAAGGTGTTTAGAGGGAGGCAGCACCTCTGCTGCACTGAAAGGCTGAGAAAGTCAGTGCTGTTCAGCTCCAGGGTGACCCTACACTGCAGCCTCCCAGTGCCTGGAGGGGCTACAGGAGGGCTGGGGTGGCACCTGTCACATGGGCATGTGGTGGCAGGACGAGGGGGAATGGCTTGGCACTGACAGAGTATTGGTTTAGATCAGGCATCAGGAAGAAATCCTTCCCTGTGAAGGTGGGGAGGCCCTGGCACAGGTGCCCAGAGAAGCTGTGGCTGCCCCTGGATCCATGGAAGTGTCCAGGGCCAGGCTGGATGGGCTTGGAACAGCCTGGACTGGTGGAAGATGTCCCTTCCATGGCAGAGGAATTGGAGATAAGTTTTAAAGTCCCTTCCAACCCAGACCAGTCGTGGTTCTGTGACATGCTTTGGAAGACATTCCAGCTTCAGTGTCTGAATCTGTGGAACAACAGAACTTTTGTCACCTCCAGCACATTAAACCATGGTATTTAGGTGTCAAAGTTATTCATATTGCTTATAAGTTGTGTAGAAATTAACTCAAATTCATCCTTAGTGCAGACTCCAATAACCTCAAAGCAACCAGCATAATCCAAACAACTATCCCATCTTCTCCAGTATTTTAATACTGCTTTATAGCCTTCAGCACCTGCACAATCTTCCTCATTTACTGGGCACATTCCTGTGAAATTCTGACTCATTCTGCAAGGATTACTCTGGTTACACGCAGCTCTAGGCCCAGGCAAATCCCTGCTTATCACATTTAGCACCAGGTTGGGAAATTCCATCACCACCACAACAGTTCCTAAGGACAGGGCTATGGTCACATCCTCCAACATCTGGGGAAGGCACAGGCTGAGTGTATTAAATCCCAAATCAACCTCTCTTTTCCCTGTAATCTCAATTCCTCCAGAGGCCAGAGATCTTCTACATGTACTCTCCAAAGCAGTGTAAAAGCAACTGCAGCAAACTTATTACTATTCTGGTTAGCAGAAAATAAAAGCCATGCTTTCCTTCCTGCCAAAGATCTCTTGTAATAGCACAACCAACTCTGTCCAACAAATTAATCTTTCATTGGTTTGGGTTGCTTTTTTAGCTCTGGGTCACACCAGCTGGTTTGCTTAAAGCAATGAGCTGTTGAATTAGATAACATGTTTTTAATAAGTCAGTCTAGTAGAGCAGTTTTGAATGGCTTCACAATGTCTAAATTGTCTGTAGAGTAATATTAATACGAAATGGCAAAAACATGGATTCACAATTCTGTTGAATCCACAAGTGACAAATAGACATTTTCTCAACCTAGCTATCGGCTTCTAATCATGTTTTAATTAGTCCTAAATAAAATCACACATTTGTACAGCATTAGGGATTATTTCAGGCAAATTATAGGTTAGCAGGAATAAAGCTTCAATCTGAAATCAGATGCACAAACAGATATGCAAAGCCTGGCTAGTGGTGAAAAAGAACTTTTGCTACAGAAGAGGAAGTCTCCCAAACTTTCTACTCAGACTTTTATCGATCCCAAGACAAAAGATCCACGAAGTTTTAACCCTGCAGCCGCGGGTGAGGAACCCCCAAATGCTGCAGGATGCCTCCCCAAGAGTCCCACCAGTAAGACAGCAAGACCTAAGGAAGAGAGGCTCTCAGATAAATGGGGTGATTGTTTGCTGCTGGGGCAGCAGGTGCCTGCAGTATAAAGCTGCAGTGCCATTCAGGGCTCCTGGGTGACTGAACTGGGACTCAGGACTTGGAAAACACAGGGCTGCTTTTAAAGTTGGAAGTGCTTTTTACTATGTGATGTATTAGGGGAAAAAAATAAGCAACTATAGAGACATTAAAAGAATCAATGAAAACACAATAAAGAAAAATGCTTCGTTTTCAGAAGCCAAGAAAATCTGCATGACTTGGAAATCAATGAAGTATTTATTCATGAAAGTGAGATTACTTTTATAGCACAGGACTGAAAAAATACATGTAAAGTTTAACTGTCAAAACATACCAAAATACAGCCAACTAAATATTTAGATTAATCAATTGTATCTACAAAATATTTTATAGCTCAATAAATTTTAACAAAAACCTACTTTCTTTCAGCAGCTGGGCAGGTTAATGGTTTGCTGACCTGCACAAGCAGTGTCACTTGAATAATTTAATAGAAAAGGCAAATGTCACCAAGCCATGCTAAGTATCACACCTATACATTTAGATTACTTACTGGCCCACCACAGAGATCTCCACAAATCCAATCTTCTTTGTTCTTTTGCCTTTGCCAAACTGTGCAATTTCTAAAGCATCTTTGCTTAGGAGCTGAGCAAGCAATGCTCACGTCAGCTGGCTCCAACTCTGAGATCTCTGCAAGCTGTGTCAGTCCCCAGAGGTTCAGAATGATTTATTTCCTGAACCTTCCCTCTCCTCTGTTCCGGTATATAAGGGCTGTTCTTGCTTTCTGTAGACTGCAGAGCACTGGGTGTGCTCTAACGTGAGGTCCAGCCAGAGGCATTGGGGAAATCCTTGTGGCTTGCCAAAGGGAAATCCCTGGGATCTGGTGGTCACCAAGCTTGTCCTCACAGCCAGGGTGGCTGCCAGTGCCCTGGGCTGCATGACAACCAGCAGGCCAAGGGAGGATTGCACCAAGCCCCTGCCAACCTCAGCCATCCTGTCATTCACCTCCAGGACTGATTGGCTTCCAAAAGAAACCATTTGTGGCTTATTTAATTTGTTTATTTTTTAAAACCAGTGCCATAGAGCTGGAAATTGCAGAATGAATCCATCTATTTTTAACTAACAGTTAAGCACCTGCAATCAAGATGTCGTCCATCAGCTCCTCCAAGGAAAAAAAATTCATTTGTGATTTACAATCTGTGATGTGTGGATGTTAACTGAGTGTGACAGGCTATGAAAACAGAGAGGACAAAAAAAATGTATACAGAAAAGGTGAGAGGAAAAACGGCAGAGTATTGAATTCCTTGGTTAGAAGGCAAATCCTAGTTCTCCCTAGATTTGATGGAAGAATAAAAACTGAATGAGTTTGCTGGGCTTGCAACAAAGTTCCTCAAGAAAATATATTTCACAATATATAAAAATTATTCTAAGTTATACAATCCATGCACACCAACACAACTTCTAAGGATTACAAAAGTACTGTCACCTACAGCATTCTGGAAATATTCTTCCTTCAATTGTGTCTAAGAACTTCAGTATTAAATCTTCTGATCAAGTTTAGACCATAACACAGCTCTGCCAATAGCATAAAATAACTCTAACTTCAATATTTAATGTATATTAAAAGTAGAAAATACAATAATCAAAGTAGAAATCACAAATTTTCTTTAAAGTACGTTTCATATCAAATAATGAAGTTAACAAGCTCAGTCCTGACATTTTATTTATTTCCCCCAGGCTGCTAAATCATGAGTTCCCAAGGGAGCTTGGAATTCAAGAAAGTGGAAATGAAGGAACAAACCCATGACTGAGAGAACAATAATGGAAAGAGAGAAACAACTTATATTTTCTGTACCTAATAAAAACTTAAATAGAGAATAAATATAACTTCACAGCAACACAGACTTATTGATCAAACCAAAATATCATTGGGTTGGGCTAAAGGAATGTCTCAGAAATGTGTTAGGACAGCATAGAAGCTCATAACTCTTCCAAGCAAAAGACAAATACTTTTTTTTTTTTTTTTTAAAGAAAAGACAGTCTTGGGGAAATAATGACTTAGTAACTCATGATCCTTGGATTTGGCTCACACCAATGGCTCTTAGCTCCTCATGTACCTGAAATTCAAATGCCATTAGGAAGTATCTGTCCTGTGTGATCCTTTCCCCTTCTCTGACAAGATTCAGCACACCTGACTTCAAAGATGCTCAGAATTTAAATATTGTTGTGAGTATATTTGTCAAACTTTATAAACTGATCCTCTGCAACTAAAAGATCACTAATAGTTTAAATCATCATCTTTAGCCATTACAACTCACCAAAACCCCAATTTCTGTTTTGTTCTGAGCTGTAAAAACATTCAGGTGTAACCCAGATGCATTTGGATTTCAGACTTGTCACAAAAATGGAGCCAAAATCCACAGAACTTAAAATTCTATGAGCAATGGAGGGGGGAAATTTGAAATACACTGCTGACAACAATTCACAGAAATAAATGAACTCACAAAGTAATGTTGTTAAGTATGTTAGAATGAGAACTCTCACAGACCTTTTCAAGCCTGGCTCCTAAATCATCCTTGTGAATTGCCATGGATACCAGCTCCAGAAATGCAACGTAGATGAAGAGAAGGAATTCTCAAAGAAGGAAACAATCTTCGGTCTGTTATCAAATTCTGCCTAATCTTTAGAAATGCAGATGTGCCGACAAGGCGACACCACAGCCATTTTTGTTCTGGCTTATCACTTACTTTTAAAGCACTGCTGTCTAGCAGTTCCACATCATAAATAATTCAAGGAAAGCCAAGTTTCAACCCCCTTGTGTTCTGAGTTCAAAATAGAGGAGTTAAAAAGAAAAGCTTGCTTTTTAATATTGCCAAGTCCTTACAGACAAACACACCACCCCCATAATCTCACAGTTATCTGCAAAACCCGACATGTAGCATCCTTAGGTGTGCTGTGTACATGCAGACAATATTACAGAAACATTAAAATCTGAATAGTCTTAATTGCACTTTCAGCTATCAACTATTTTACAATTCATTTCATTTCTAATTTAAGAATTTTCCACAGGTATGTTAGCACTATGGAGTGGTGTAAGTCTGTCAATACAAACATTTATGTTCACATTTAATTTAAATTTGTTCCACAGTAGAAATTACAACAGAAAACACTCAGGCTCACAAAACACTGCAATCCCTAAAAGCCACCACAAGTGTTGCAACAATACTTGTGATTTTGGTTTTGAAGGATGTAGATGAGCAAGAAACACTTTGTTAGTAACACCTTCTGGGCAAAAGAAGAACCCCCATGCTGGGGTGTTTTCCTGCCCTCAAATTCCACTTCAAGCTACAAAGTGCACTGAAAAACTTAAACAGAAAAAAATAGTTCAATTATGCTCTTTGCAATTAAGAAGGCAATAACAAAAGTCCGCTCATTTTGCAGGACTTGGATGATATATTTATCACTACACATAGTTTGTATTTCTACTTGCTACTCAAAACATGCAATTATGTACCAGAGCTGTAATTTGCAGATGTCCCTATTTCACTGAGCACAAAGGAATTAACTGCCCTTTTTCTAAAGAGGATAAAAACTTTGGATGTAGGTCTTCGAGCAGCTCCAAGAATGTTAATAATGTTACAAATAAAATACAACATTACACAAAATTATACCGGTGGCAAATTTTTCATTTCACACTATTAATTAATCAGAAGACTTCCAGTGCAATTCAGTAACTTTATATATTCAGCCACACAGAGCCTTTCCAAAACAAAGTAAAACTACCAAAAACATTCAGAATACAGAACTGTGTTTTGGGTATACTATGAATACCCAGAATTATGAGTATTGAAAGCATATACTCTACACCATAACTCTAACTCTTCCTACAATGTGTTATAAACACCCCCTCCAGGAACTGAATTTATGGAGTGTCTATAGGGCAGATTCTGACATCTGAGGTTTTACTTGAAGCACACCAGAATTCAGGATTTGCACAATTTTTAAAGGATAAAAATTAAAATGGCCCTTCTGTGGCACCTCAAATCAGCTCACACCTCATGTGCTGAGCAGGCTGAAGTTAGCTCAAAGTGCAGCATCAGCATGGACCACCTCCCCCTTCATTCAGTTCAGGATGTGATGTGCACTGGCTCTTGGAGGAGCCATCCCTCCACCAAGCCTCCTTCCCTTCTGGTTACCTCAGGCACTCAGCAATTGGCTCACTCTGGGCTTTGCAAGGTCAAGCACACACTGAGCAGCCTCTCCTTGGCTGCACTGGATCACTTGGAACAGCTCCCTGAGAAATAACACACTCAAGGGCTTGCAGCATTTCTGCACTGCCCCGCAGTTTTTCTCAACCTTTCTTGAGTCCTTTGTAGCATCCAGCTGCTCCCTGCTATGGCGGGCTCTGCAGCCTGTGCAATATCCCCTTTCCAGCCCTCCATTTCACTTCACCTGCATCTCCACCCAGGCAAATCACATGGCAGCCCTGAACCAGGGTTTTCTGATTTCATTTCTAATTCTGAATCACAAAGCAAGTTTACCTTTCTCAGAAGTGAGGTTCCTGATTCTTCATCTTAATTACTCCATCATATACCAAGCGTCCAGCTATTTAATAAAATAACTGTTTAGTGTGGGGGAGTTTTATTAACTTAAACTATACACAGGCTGTGAGATATTTAATACATATATCTAAATATTCAAGGGAGGCCAACGTGACAGAGACACTCAGTGACAGGTACCTATACCTACATCTGGGCTTTGGATATGGCCCAGGTCACAAATACATTGATTATTTGGCTCCTGGGGGTGAATTTGGAAGTAACTAGGGGTTGTTTTTTCCTACAATGTGTCATTCAGATTCAGTTTCTATTGCTGTTCTGAGAAACTAAAGAATGAGATCAAATGGGAAGCACAACCAACCACCTGCGAGTGTTAGAAGCCACTACCCAGCTCCATCAATAATGCCTCCCAGGTGCTTCAGGTCTGCTCTCCAGGCACAATTATTCAATCCTGGTAGCTTTGCACAACCTTCTTTTCTGTATTATCCCAAAACTGTTTAAGAAATAACCAGTTTGACTCCCCTGTGCCCTTGTCACCAAGAGGACTGGTGCCAGGAGGCGTTTTGGCACCCAGTCACGTCTCAGGTGTCACAAACCCCAGCTGTCCCTGCTCACATGATGCAGCAGGACCTGAGGGGCTTTAGATCATCTTGGTTCTTCCTCCTGGAGGGGAGCTGACCCTGAAGGTCCAGGTGTCAGTGCTTCATAAGGAATCAGTCAGACATTCCTCTGGCTCACAGAGAGCCTCACTCTGCTGTGTGTGACACTGGAGATGTCAGCCCCCCTCAGGTGACAGACAGAGGAGAATGCAGCCCAAAATCAGTGTCTGGGGTGCTGCTCTCCACCTTTACCCTGGGATTTCATCTCAGTGCCTCCATTCTGCGAGAGGCAGACCCCTGCCACAGCTCCCAGCCACACTGGGAAACTCATGCTTTGTGGAGCACAGCACTGCAGCCTATGCAAAAACCTACCTAGTTCCACTTCTTTTAGACAAAATTACTCCTTATTCCAAAATATAACACTCTCTATGACCAGAAGCACCGAGATCTTCTGGCTAGGTTCTCAGCCTGCTAGCACAGCTCCTCTCAGGAGGAATCATTATTCATCCCAGCAGAGGACATATTGACCTAAACTGCTCTGACAATTATTTTACCACTTCATACTGTGTAAGGAAACGCTTCCAAATACAGACTTGTGGTGGCTGGAAGGTTGTTAAATGGACATTTTCTTTGTTTCCATTTTGCTGGAGTGAGCTGAGACTGCAGATGAGGGGAGAAAAATAACCCCACCATTATGCAACATTTATTAGTTTGTTATGTTACACTTTCATGATCACTTCTTCAAAGATTTAGCTCTTTCTCAGGAGCAGGTTATAAATACTGTCACGGGCACTGTACTACTGAAAAACACTGGAGATTAACCTTGCTTTATTCCAGTGACTTGCAAATTTCCAAATAGCTTGTTTCCCAGCAGCTGTGCACAGCAGCATAAACACAAGTAGGAAGAAGGATTTTGGAAAGGAGAAAAGTCTTCAGCAAGAAAGGAGAGCTGAACACACTGAGGAGAAAATAAATATTACAGTACAGAATGCCAGTTAGAAAGCTCCATTTCAATACAGCAGAACCCTTCCTTTTGGATAAATTGTTTCCCAAAGAATGAGTCTGGAGCAAGAAGCATCCTGTCATTCCTGATCTATAGGCTCTCTATATGTGAATCCAGCTGAACACCAGGTAAGCCAACTGAAAACCAGCAAACAGCTAATAGCATAAAAGGTGGTTGCAAACTATTATTTAGTTTCTATTGTAAACTACTATTTAATTTCCCCAATGCTTTCCATTTTTTTTCCCTCCAAATACATTTTTTCCCACTAATGCTTTGGACAGAGGAAATCTTATGGGAAGCCACAGCAGAAAAGGTTCTGAGAGCTGTGTAAAATTGTTTTTGCAAACAAAGTGAAGGGCAAGTAAGTTACTTTGTCCACTTCAAAACACAAATGTATTAGATTTCTTTCTTTAATTATTTTGCAGTTTAGGATGACAATTGAACATTTACATGGATTGTACCCTGGTGTTAAAATGAGCTTTGTGCTATCACATGAGATTTTTAAAAAATGAAAGCCACAGAAAAAAAACAAACCAAGACACTCAAAAAATGCACATTTCATGTGCATCTCTCACATCCTCACTGCTATGAGCTGCTAATTCTCTGCAGATGCCTTGTACAGGGCATGTGTAAAGGTGGCAAGACAGAGGGGAAATCTCATTTGTAAAAGAACACTAAAGAGAAAGCAAAAATGGCAAGGAAGACATCAATCAACATCTTGGCTCTTAATTCCAATAAAGCAAGATACTGCTGAAGAACTGGCTGAAGAATTACTGGTTGCAGTCCTGCCTCCCTGCTGTGTCTGAGCAAGGACTGGGCAGGAGTGGTTCTGCACCAGCACCCTCCAGCAGAGCACTCACACTGAAATTCTGAGCCTGACCCAGAGGTCTGAGGGCACTGCAGGGATGACTGGCCTGGGAGGTGCTGCCAATAGTCAGGGTTTATTTCTCTCAGAGTTGAAAGCCACGATCTCACCCAGTAGCTGTGGCTACCCCTGTGTGATGCAAACAGCCTGGGTCTGTGAGAGAATCTCATCTGTGGTCAGTGTGGATTTTCCTGAGCATCCAGAGCTGTGGGAAGAAAGAGGCTTTTGTACTTCTGGATGATAGGAAAGGCTGTGCTGCAGATCTGGTTCTGCTAGCCTCCCCTTTCTGGATGCCTGGGCACAGTTAATGCTCTTGGCACAAAAATGTGGAAGTTAGAAATTCGCCTAAATTTGAGCACATTCTTTAAGTGCTCCAAGGTAAATGACTAGGCTTTGTTTTTATGTCTGGCTACTGCTGAAAAATTTGCCCAGTCCCCATAATCAAGTTTCATTCACCTTCCTTTTTCCAAAAACAAAGCACAAAGATGTGGAAGACACATCCTAGCAGGCAGATCTTCAATTACTACTGCGGCAGCAGAGTGCAGCAACCAAGGCTTTCCAGCCCTTAGTCAGCACTGAGCTACTCTGCAATCCAGAGATAATACTGGCAGTGCTCTGAGAATATCTAAAGGCAATGCAGCATCACTCCTTGCAAAATTTGTATTCATTAGTTTTGGATTGCCCTTAATTGGTCAAAGCAGAGGTGATTGTTGGCTGGATCCCTCACTAAATACATCCCTGAGAAATTCAGTAAAACTGACATTTGGTGCCAGCAATGCAGACAGGAGTCAGAAGCTGTGAATTCCCTGAATTTACTGCAGGATATAAAGGGGAGATCAGGTAGCACTGATAAATCTTGAGGGCTGCCACAAAACCCCCGTCGGATGTCATGAGCTATAACCTTACACAGAGGGCAGCTCGGAATAATTCTTCCTGGTGTTAGTTGCACTGTCAGGAGTTATTTCTGCTGCAGTTCCACCTCCCTGCAGGCACAGAGGGCTCCTTGCACCTGGGACAGAGCTTTCCAGGCACCCTGTGCAAGGCCAAGGTGCTGATCACCTCTCACAACAGCAAAAGGAAAAACTGTTTCTCCAACAGAAATGAAGAACTGACTTGATATCTGTAAAGTCCTGCTATGGCTATCTGTCGTGCACAAAATAGAATTAATTCAGTGCTTTGCAGCAGTTCTCACAGGATAACAGTTATTCCTCTTCACATCCTCTCTGCCTTTTAAAACCACACTTTCTCATCTAACTTTATTTAAGAAAAAGGAGGAAATTAATTACATCTCAAGTAATTAGAAATTTAAAATCCTTTAATTCACTTCTCTCAGACACACAGCTTTAGAATATATTAAGATGTTAGGCCTAATACTCTCCTCAGAAGCCTGAGAGACTAATTTATTTTGATGGAAGGCACACATGCCTCTGAAAGCAAACACAGCCATTAACTCCTTTAATCCCTCCCCACCAAAAATGATATATTTTGCTATTTAACTACTGGATTGTTAAGAAAGGAGCCGAACCCAGGGATGTGAGGGATGCAGGCTAGCAGCCTGCCTTGCCCTGCTGTGTCCCTCCAGCCTGGCAGGCAGCAGTAAAACACACTGCAGTGTTTACAGCCTGTCTGTGGGCTGGCTGAGCATGTCCCAGCAGACTGAGCTCTTCCCAGGCATAAACACTGCTAGACAGCTCTAATTCAAAGCACCACGAGAAAGCTGGCTGCACGTCTTACAAACAACAGGCTCGGAACGTTTAATTGACCGTGAGTTTCATGAATTATGTCGGTTTACAGAAATACCATCTTTAAATGCACTTTCTGTATTCACTGCTGAAAAAAAAAAAAAAAAAAAAAAGGCACATTAAAATTGGATGCAGTTATTTTTTAAGACCCCCTAGCACACTTAACAAAACAAGGAGCAAATGCACAGATAATTTGAAGTGAACTGAATTCCAGCCTGAGCACGGAGTGCAGGTTAGCACTCAGGACAAGCTGAGTTGCTGGTGGTGTCCCAAGAAGACAGTGCCAAGGCGCAGTGCAGCACTCGGAGGAAGACTCTGACAGCAGCTTTTACAGCACAGCATTTCACAGCACACCCACCCCTGGGCATGCTGGCTGTGTGACATGGCTGGGCCTGAGGGCTACATAAACTCAATGGTCACAAGCTGTTCTCCTGGTCTACAAGATTAACAGCACATCCAGTGATTACTGGAGTATATATAATTTTTTTTCTGGCATGACAGCCTACAGTAGATAACTTGAATTTTAGATTATCTATATAAATATTAAATAATATAGAAATACATGTGTGTGGAGGCTGCAAAACAAATGGGAGTTTGACAGGTCAGAAAAAGTATTTTAGAGAGAAAATGCTGGTACCTCATAAAAGTTATCTCTGGAAAGAACTGCAATACTCCCATACCCAAAGACTGAATTTCAAAGTAGCACCCGCAGCGTATTAAAATGGAACAGCCCTCAGTAAATATTTATTTCACAAGTCACCTACAAAAAGTCTATAATGATTTTTTTCCTGAAGCTTTATTGTGATAGATTGGCAAGAGTTTAAATTAATTTTTTTTAAGCAATGCAGAGCAGACAAAGAAGCCTAAAGATGATGAAAATCTGAAGGCACAAGAGGACACTTCTTTAGAAGCGTGAAGATTAAGAGCTTGTTATGCTGCAGAGCAATTAACACACTTGAACTTAAGCAGGGGATAATTCCTTCCAGATGAGGAAGCAAGGTGGACAGAGGACTCATGGTTAATAATTATCCTAATCTACTTTCACCATTCCCGCACTGAGGTTTTTAAGCGAATGGGATTTAGCAGCAAAGCAGGATAATTTGAGCCTGTGTCCAGAGGAGGATTGTGAAGAGGTTTGTGCCACATGCACTCACTCAGAGCTGTTTCCCTAAAGCTCTGTGTCCCCTTCCCATGTGCAGTGTCCATCATCCTCCTGAAATGAGCTGTGTGGACACTGGGCTTTGGCACCCCTTGGGAAAAAACACCAAGGGTGGGTTGTAAATATTTCATCTAATCCACAGCACCCAGCACTTGCTGGGCACTACCAGGAGGTTGACCCTAAAAGGCTGTCACACTAGAACTGCTCCTAAAGCATTCAGGAAAATGGATGTGACATTTACAGCCAAAGTTACAAGGCAAGAATTTTTTGGGGGAGATGCTTGAGGAGCTCCCTCGTCGCTGAGTGAGCACAACAAGCAGAAGACAGGATGCATATAGGAAAGATGAGAGGTTTAGGGTCTATCCCTTTTTGAGAGCCTGCATCACTCTTCATCCTGAAGGCAGCACCCTACAGAGTGGGATTAGGGGTGCATTTTTGTACCCTGAATTTCCACATTACATTATACACTGATTTATACCATATTATGTTACCATATATTAGGGGTGCATTTAGGATTTATACCATATTATGTTACCATATATTAGGGGTGCATTTTTGCACCCTGAATTTCCACATTACATTATACACTGATTTATACCACATTATGTTCCCATATTTGTAATCATTCCACATCTCTAGCATTGCTGCAGCACAGCACCCACCACAGACACTGCACTGGCAGCAGCTCGAAGCAGTGATTTGGGAAATGTTTAGAGTCTGTTTTGTCAGGGTGAGTGATAAAACACTCACCTTGGCATTGCTTGTGATGCTGTTAAAGGCTCAAACACATCTTAAAATCATCACAAAGATGTGTATTGGCATCCAAAGGGAAAAAATAATGCCCTGAGAGATAAGTACTCGTGTATGCCATGAGCTGTGCAACCCCTTGACAGATGTAGCAGCAATCCCCTCGGATTCACTGACTGCAGAAAAGGTCTGCCAAAAGCCACATAGACTGATGAAAAATAATTTGTCACAGCTGGTCATAGCTGGGGGAGGGGAACCAGATTAAAAAAAGTCATGCTGTGTTAAGAGAAAATGGGAAGAAATTAAGAATTACAAGAGTGAACAAATGGCATCTTCCCAAAAGATTTTAAGTACCATTTGAAAATAATCCAAATACAAATATTTGATGGAAAAGAGAACCATTTTCAGAAAATATCATAGAGTTATTTAAATTGGAAAAGACTATTGAGTCCAAAAAGCAACCTAACTCTGCCAAGTCCACCACTAACCCAAGTCCCCAGGTGTCACAGCTTTTCATCTTTTACATCCCTCCAGGGATGGTGACTTCACCATTTCCCTGGGCAGCCTGTTCCACTGCTCGCAATCCTTTTGGAGAAGAAGTTTTTCCAAATATCAACCCTCTCCAGACACAACCAGAACCCATTTCCTCTCATCCTGTCACTTTTTTTTGCCTGGGAGAAGAGACTGGCGCCCTCCTGTCAGGGAGTCACAGGAAGCAAGTTGGTTTTGTTGGTTTAAATGCCAACAATAACATCCCTCCCCTTCCCTCAGAGCCACAAAGCTTTGGCCAGGGCTGGCACACACAGCTCAGGGATTTGGCCCTTGCAGGTCATGGGCAGATAAAGAATATTCAGGGCACCTTAAATGTGTCTTTCTGGTGGATTATCTACACCGTGCTTTCTGCTTTCATTCCTACATGTCAAAAAGCCTCTCGTTAAACCAGAATTCCACATGTGAAGTGCAAGAAACTAAACTATACAAATGTTCAATCATATGCGGGTGATTAAAACCCTAGCAGAATCAAAGCTGTAGACAACACTCTGCACCCAATCTTCTTCCTGTGAGCTGTCTTGCCATCGTTCCTATCAGCATTTGCATCTTGAAAGTGAACATCCACAGAAGCTTTGAAAATTCTTTGGACACTGTCATAAAAAACACCTTTCAAATACCTGGCATATTAGTATCAAGAATGATCCTCGTACTTAAAGGTATGAAATCCAGAAAAGGAGCAGAAACACAACCAAGTTCAAACAGGCTGTTTATATGAAGGCTTTCTGATGCCTTGTAATGCTAATCTTCCCTTAGTTACCAAAGAGATGTTTCCAACATAACAATGTTAGAGGCATCAGAATATCAAAATAAGACAGGGAACAAAAAGCACAGATAGGAAAATAGGGTAAAGAATGCTTTGGAAATGCAGATGTTGTCTTTATGTAAAGGAAAAGAAGCAAGAGATGGAAAATAAGGAGGTCAGGCTGTCTAGAACAGTAGAGAAACTTGAGTAGCAGAACCATATCAAAGGTTTTCAGTAGCTGTCAATTATGTTTTCTCTCTCTGTGAAGCTGTACAGAAGGATGGAGGTTGCCTTTCTCCCTCTCACCAAAAATCCAGCAACAGGATACATTTACAACAATCAAAAACCTCAGCACCTGGCTGGTGACTCATGCAATGAGCACACACCCAGCTGTAAGATGAAAACCCTCCCCTGAGAGACTACTTAGGGTTGAAATGTATACACAGACTTCTACACACACCAGGTCCCTGCAGTAACTTAAAATACACCAGAATGTGAAAAAATGACCAATTTCCCTTCTGAAACAAAAACTTGCAGGTCACTCACTTGAGCACTTTTCCTGTAGTGAAGAAAATTCAGTAAGATATACCTGACAAATCTATTATCTAAAAGGATAAGGATCCACCAAAATAAGTCTGGACTAAACAGTTTTTTAAAATAGTGTTGAGTTTACACCATATGCTTTATTATTGTCATGCATTCCACTGAAAACATACCTTAAGAAAATACTGGAGTATCAAAAATCTTCAAGATCTGTTGTGCCAGTGCTCTATTTTCAGACTAGTTTTAATAATTTTAGTTCTCATGATAAAAGATTCACTCACTTTCAATTAAATTTTAGAAAACTGTAATGAATCTTATATGGCAAAACTTCATAAGCATCCTAATCAATACAAAGAAACTTTCAGTTTGTTTAAATGTTCTTAATAGTTTACCCTTGGGGAGTGGGGTAAATTCCTCAAGAGTACCAAAAGAAACTTTATTTGCTTGCATCCCCAAGCAAATAAACTTTTTTTGTTACCAAAAAAGGATGTTTGGGTTTTTTTCCCCTCTGTTTAGGAAGCTCTTCAAGTGTAATCTACGAACAAGAATATAGAGAAAACAGACATTATGAGAATTTAATATTCTAAATTAATTTTTAAATACTAAATAGTAGAAGAACCAGTGTGAAAAATACATAGACAAGAGCTCAGCTGGACTCTGTAGTCAATTCTCACAACACCACAATATTGGGGCCTATGAACTGTTTATAAACAAAAACTGGTTAAAATTTCACTTAAGAAAACTGACTGGTTAAGCCAATAAAACTTTTTGCAGGCAAAATCTTTATTCACAAGCAGCCTGAGACTTGTAACCCAGACCTCAAGTGAGCTGCAGCAAAAAAGGGAAGCAAACCAAATCTGGAACTGCACACAGTGCAAATTGAGAGTTGAGCAGTGTGTTATTCATTTTCTCAATAGCTTTTCTATAGTGCTTAATGCTAATACATTAACCTTCACTTCATTCCTCAGAGGTGTTCTGTTAATCCCAGTTTGCTGACAAGAAATTAAAGCACAGAAATATTAACTGCAGCAGCATAAAAACAAAAGAAAGAAAAAAACAACAGAAAAAAAGCTCCACAAATAAATAAGCAAAACACCAACCAAACAAATGAACAAAAAAAAGTCACTGCTCATTTGAGGACCCAGACACAGATGCTTAAACATTGATTTTCATTTTTTACCTCTTGGAAGTGTAATCTTCTTATGGTAGTCATGACTACCACATTTTTTGTACATATTCATGTAGTAAATACAAGCATATTCCTACACAGATGTTTGTTGACCTTCTTTTTTAATTAAAAATTCTGTTTGCTTTTATGCTTAGGCACCCATCCCTCAGTCACTGAGTTCTTGCTGCAGCCATTCACCCAGGCTATCACCAAACCCAGGATTCCCCCTAAAGCAATGTAATCCCTGGAAGGAAGAGCCAAAGATCCTTGCTGCACACAAGGAACATGCCAAAGGTGCATTGACCCCAGTACTGCACTTCCAATTCAACTGCAAAACTCCTGATGGAAACTAAGAATTCACTTTTAAAATAAAACCCAACAAACCAAACGTCATTGTCAGATGTAAACTAGGTTTAGACTTCTGTACTGCTTCACAGAGACTTGGGAATAACAGCTGCAAGATGTTCATATGTAAAGATCAAGGTGTTCAAGGCACTGAATTTTCAATTAAAAACCCACCTCAGTAACCCCAAATATATGTGGGTATCTTCTTAAGGATTTGCATGTTGTGAAATGACATAGAGAAGGTGAAAAGGAAATGAATGTTTAGTTTCTTTCACCATGAAAAATCTGTAAGCATGAAATCAAGTTGGAAGCCTGAGGTGGCAGTTTTGAGACCAAAGGCAGGTATGTTCTAGATACGTTCTTAACACACAACTTTTTGGGTACAGGTTTGAGAACAGCTGGAAAATAAAGGGGCTGATGGGAGGCAGAAATACAGCAATTTCATGATTATAAACTGCACCGATTATAAGG
>PYHW01009817.1:612849-632589 GCA_013186435.1 Turdus rufiventris | reverse complement strand
ATGGCCATTGAGTCCCACTGTGGGACTGATAAAATTACTGCATCCCATTGGAAGGTGCTCCAGTTGCTCATTCTCTACAACTCTGGTGTTCCATGGTTTTTTTACATCTACAGAGTTCATTGAGTTAATCTTGTTCTATTTAGGGCAGGAAAGAACCAAACTTTGAAACCTCACTGCCTGATTCCAAGCCTCTCCATGACACACACAGCAGCCTGGAGTGTAAAAAGATCCTTAGCAAGTTCAGCCTTCATGAAGGCACGTACTCTCTGCATACAAATAATTGCAGCACTTGACACAGAATTCCCAGTAAGACAACAAGGTCACCTCTCCACTGAGGGCTACTAGACGTGAACATCTGTCACTTAAACAAATGTCACCGAGGATCTCAACCTGAAGCCTTCCCTTATCCACGGAGAATAGAAAAAGAGTTGTGCTTTCAGGTTTATGGGGTGACATCTGTTTGAGTGACAGATGCCTGTGCCACAAGAGTACTGAGCACAATGTTTTTGTGAGAGAGTCATCACCTCCAAAAGACTTTACCTGGAACAATAAACCAGGCGCTCTTTCTTTCATGACAAGCTCTTTTCATACTTTAAAAATCCACTTTATCAGGGGTTGAAGTTGCAAAATTTAAGAGCTGCCTATGTTAAAGTAAGGCAGCCTAAAGCCCTCAGAGACACTGAGCTGTTTGTGCCTAAGCCCAAATCCTGGTGTTTAGATCTCATTATCTCGGTTTGACCGCCAGACTGCAAACAAGCCATGCAAATTTGTAAAACACCCAGCGTAATTTGTATTAGAATTAAACACTACTTTGGGTATGCACAGTTTTGGGATATTTATTTTTACTGCTGAATGCTACACTAATCTGCAACTGAATTGATCATTGTATTGAATTAGCCATTATTTGATGATTATCTCAAGCAGAACAGAACAACCCCAAACCAGCAGGGAGTCTTTATCTAAAACCAAAGGCAAACAGATTAGAACTGTGAAAACACAGCTCTATAATTTATTAATTAATATTTTTGGGGTTGTTTCATTAGGATTAAAATATTTGTTGGGGAGGCTATTCATTATTGATAGGATGCTGTAAGCCCTGCAAAATATTCTATCCAGGATTTCGTTCTTCAGTAAATTCAGTAAGTGGGCTGCTT
The DNA here is from genome assembly GCA_013186435.1 of Turdus rufiventris. Classification (NCBI taxonomy): domain Eukaryota; kingdom Metazoa; phylum Chordata; class Aves; order Passeriformes; family Turdidae; genus Turdus; species Turdus rufiventris. The sequence continues at coordinate 631,435 of PYHW01009817.1, read as the reverse complement.
GAACAAGGGTCTACAACCACCTGTGGTAAGTAAATTTTGTATTCTTTTAGCAATACAATCATTTCACTGAAAGCCACAGCCTGAGAAGAAAGACCAGAAGATTTGGCTAAATACAAACTAAAACTGTCAAGGCAATGTGCCTATGGGATAATTGATTCAAGTCCAGATTCTCCCTTAGGAGGTGTAGCAAAGCTATTGAGGACTTCACGATGACTGAAAATGAACACTCTAAGGTCTATCAGATCATCCAAACCATCATTTTTTATCTTCTTTCAGCTGATCTGAAAGGCATACAAAAAGAACCAAACCATTTCATTTTAAAAATAATTTGATAAATCATGGCAAAGCACCTCCCTGTCCTTCTTTGTGAGTGACTTTCTGGAGAAACATTGCTGCCATCAGAAAATTCCAGCATCTCTGAGTTACATTTTAGAAACCTCCAATGGATTCTATGAAAAGGAGCTGCAGGTCTGGATACATCAGTGGAAAATGAGTTTGTCCAGAGTGGAAGGGGGTGATCTAGTACTAGAGGGAAACACACCTCAGGGAAAAAAGAGCAGCTCACTATGAAGAATTGTAGTAGTTGTTTTGTTAATTAATATGTTGAAAGCATAAAAATACATAATTGCCACCTCCAACAGGCTCATCAAAGCTATGTTTTAAAAAAAATCATTCAGGAAAAGGTGAAAAAGTGGCATTTCAAACTTCTCCAAGGTCCATGACAAGAAAGCAGTACTGACACATACACATTTGTCCAATATGGTGTAGGAATTTTCACCAGCTCTACAACTTCACAGAAACCCAGCAGATTTAGCATGGCTTGTGAACCATATCCCCAGGAGTTCTCACTGTTTTTGCAGTATCCTTCATCATAAATTTAGTGCCACACTAGGAAAATAAATGTACAGCAAAAGCAATGACAGCTGTCTATATCACAGCTCATTTCCACTCAAAAGGGATCATTTTTCAAATGCTTATGATTCAAGTCCTGTTTTTAAGATAAATTTAGCCCATTTATTCTTAATTTGTAAATAATTTTTTAAAGCTTTGAAATAAAAATGATTAGAGAGGTAAAAAATGCTTCATGCTAATCAGTGTATATTTATGTGCAATCACACAGATTTTTTTTGTGATAGATGTTCAGATTGTGAAAACCAACAGAAGTCATATTTCAGATTAAGGCTGTCTTCTGATCAACCAAAAGTAGCTATACAACTTTTAAGTTATTTTTCAATTCTTTTACAATATATCTATTTTTTTTTTTTACTATGGTTAACTCAATTATGCAAAGATTATCACAGGACTGTTATATTTGTTATATTCAGGAGGACTAGCTCTGTAAGTTAAGAGACAAAAATTGTGGTCCCATTCCAGTAATCTTATAGCACTCATTCTCTGGTTTTCTGTGGTTTTTTTTACATCTACAGAGTTCATTGAGTTAATCTTGTTCTATTTAGGGCAGGTTAGAACCAAACACTGAAACCTCACTGCCTGATTCCAAGTCTCTCCTGTCTGTGCCACAGACAGTTTATTTTCCCAAGGATGCATATAATAAAGCAAAAATATGGAAAATAATTTTTTACAATGTTTCTCTCCTTTTTTTTTTTTTGTTTTTTTGCACCATAAATAACTGAAGCTGCAAGTAACGTTGATAGTTACTAATTGTGTTCACATCTAAATTTTATTTTTAATTTTTTTTTTTTTTTTACTTCCCTATTCAAGGTCAAGGATAAATTCATGAGGTGCATTCACATATCTGCACCCAGGTTAAATCCCTAAACCTCAGAAATCAAAGCCAACATCCTCACTGAAGCACAAAGCAGCCTCACGTGGCCAAAAGCCCCAGGGGTCTCCTCAAATATTTGCATTTTCTTTCATCCTGGGCTATCACAGCACAGTCTCCACGTGGACCTGTCACCTTACAAACTGCTGTCAGAAGGGTGTCAGGATAAAACCTGATATAAACCAGCCACATGCCTTAATGACCAACCACACAATTTGATTCAAAGACCAAGTCATAAAGTTTAAAAGTTCAGGAAGTTCAGCAGTTCATGTCACCGTGGAATCAGCGTCACAGCTATTGTAGGTGCTTTTTCTGTTGATAAGGTTATCACAGGTAGGAACAAGTAATGCTGGATATTTTCTTAATCCCCAACTTTCAATCATCACCTTACACCTAAATTGACATATGGGTAAAAGGGATTTAGTTATCTATGTAGCCCTAAAAAACTCAGAAGAACTTCAGAACAAAGAGAAAGTTTTTCACCATAAATACTGCAAAAATGCAAGATTAACTTCCATTAACTTAGGTGTACAGTTAAATCAGTCCAATTCACCATGGTTCAGAGAGTTAAATATTTTAAACCTGTGTTACTACTGAAAGTTACTTAAATAACAACAACTTTTTCCTAAAATTCCTCTGCCCTTTTTATTATTTTCATATTATTTCAGGTTTTTCTTAGTCATTCATTTCTTGCATTCCTTCTCAGCATCCTGACACTATAAAGGAAAATTATGCTTCAAATTATTGATGTATAAAACTGAACTAAGGCAATCAGCTTACTAGTAACAAAACTTGAATCCAAGGCAATAAAAATAAAAAAAATAAACTCAAATAAATAAATAAACTCCAAATAAAATTCAAATTTAATTGATGGGTGCCTTCCTCTGACACACATCACCTGCCTCACCTTGCAAACATCTCTGTGTTCTTTTCGTTAAAGTCAGAGGAAAATCAGCACTTCTCCCCTTGGAAATGTTATTTTATGTTATTTCTCTGCTTCCTTCAGACCTCCTGCTTTTCATTTTGCGGTGGGAATTGTGGAGTTCAAGCCCACACTGTTCTTACCTGCTGGTGTACAGAGCTCAGCCTGGGCAAAATCGCTGCTTTGTGCTGGATTTAGTTTTTGTGCAGAACCAACTGCTGGGGTGATCCTTCTCCTAAACCTTTCCACGAGTGTCACAAAACATCATACACGGTGGTTTTGCATCTCAGCCATCAAAGTCTATCCCAGATTAAAAAGAGCCTGCTAGGAATGGTGAGGACAAGGTAACACTCAGAAAGATTTCCAATAAATAGGAATCAAAAGCAGACCTGCTTCATCCAAGCATGGTGCTGAAGCTATTTTTCTCTAATCTTTCAGAAGTGACTTTCCTTTAGGCAAAGGGATATTAAAAACAAAATTGGTCAGTCCCAAACTTACAGGAGGTTTAATGTTTGTAAGGCAAAAATATATCACCAGATAGCTCATCAGTAATTTGTTCTCTCTGCATCATCCTTGCAACCTTATAGCTGGTAACAGTAGAAACTGGGAGATGAATGACTTTGTGGAAGAAACACTTCTAGAGAGTTTTTTTATTAATTATCTGACAAAGAAACTATTACACTAATGCCCTGTGAATGCAGAAGAACTAATCTAAGTGTTTGAGGAGTTACCAGGTTCAATCCTCTAAATCATAAGCCAAAACAGATTTTATGAAAATATGCTGATTTTGGCTGAAGCACTGGCCTAACAACCAGCAATGGCATTAGGAGAAAAACACAAGGGCTGCTGAACTAAACTGATAGCATACTAATGTTTTGAATATTCAAACTCCTTCTGCACAAACAAGAATAGAGCCATTAGTACCCAGCACATCAGTAAAAATGGAAAGGGCATGGGGAGATTGCCAGTGTGACAAGTGGAAAGTACAAAAGATAAAAGAATTTTTCAATCTCAATAAGACTTTTCTTTTTCCATTCTGTCCACCACTGCTCCATCAAGAAACACACAACTACTGTTTTTTGTATTACTAAATACTTTGGTGAAACTAAGCTGGACTGCTACACCTTGCTGAATATCTTGCAACATATATTCAAAACCACTGATTTTTTTTTCTTTTTTTTTTTTTTTCTTTTTTTTTGTTCCTGGGGAGGGGTGTTACGCTTACTGAAGGGTTTTTATACTCATATGTTGAGTTTACCACAGGACCTGAGCACGGAGCAGGTGCCTCCAGCCCCCCTGACACTCAATGGGATGCAGAAATGGCACAAACCTCTTATTTCTGTGTCTCTTGATGCTCCATGTACATGGCCAAGGGTTTGACCCTAAACAAATAAAAAAAAGTGAATGCTGTAGTAGTACACACCAATTAAAGTCAAATCCCCCTCCCCTCCAAAAGAAACAAAAATCAAAATCTAAAAAAATCCCAAAGCAAAAAGCTCTTTGCTTTTGTAAAATTAAAATAAAGAAAAAAAAAAAAAAAAAAAAAAAAAAAAAAGAAAAAGGAGGGAACAAAAAGTTGTTGTTAAGGAAAAACAAAACTGAAATCCAGAAAATAAAGTCAGGTCAATGTAAATATAGAACAAAAAATATACTGCTGAGTTTAAAAACAGCATCCAAGCCCTCTTCTACATATTTTTAGAAAAATAGATTATGTTTTTAAAGGACTCATGCAGGTACAGTTAGAGCCACTTCCACAGTCCAGTAGCTAAAATGTTTAATCCTAACAGCAGGAGTATGGTTTACTACCAAAAAAAACCTTAGTAAACAAGTTGGAAAATTATTTGCACTAGAACTAATTTAGCAAACCAAAACTTTCCTGATTTGGCGCGTGCAGCTGGGGAGGGCTTACCAATTTTATTCACTTGTACATCTACTGATAATCCCAAATTCCTCTGTGTGACATTCTGGAAAGGCAGATTTAGGTCCATTCCAGGAAATCTCACCTTGGAAATCCTTATGTAATTCATTCTTTCTCTCTCCTGAGATGGGGCTGAAAGGATGCAGTGCACCCCACACCACCACGTGTTTTAAAGAAAGCAAACATCCATTTTACCTCTGTCCCCTTGCCATGGTCTTCCAAGCAAACTAAGACACAGTCAAGTTTCCAAATGGTGCTTATTGGCTTCAACTACTATTATTTTTTAAAATAGTGACTGGAACATAATCCCTCAGGTCACTAACCAGAGGCAATGGGAAGATATAGATCAATATATACATATTGATCAATATATATAATCAAGATATAGATTAGCCAATGATAAAATCTTAAATGCAGGAAGAAGAGATGGGAGGAAAAGAAGAAGCAGCAAGAGCCTGGCCAAGCACTTGCACAAAACAACTTAGCCTAATGCACTTGGAGTCATTCTGGGGCAGAAATCACTGAGCAGCACTGCACTGAGAGCCAGGAGATGCCATTAATGAGGTCACTGCCCACCAGAGAACTCCTGGCAGGAGCTGAGGCCAAGGTTCCTGGCAGGAGAACTCAGGATCTGCCAGAAGCTGCAGGAGGCAGATGAATCAGACCTTCACACAAATGCCCAAGCCAGGGGACAAAACCAGAAAAACAGAAAAATCCTGTAATGTGGAAGCCACCCTGCTCGTGTAACTACATTAAACTAAATTCAAACAGCCACAGGACATGTTGGTTCTGTTTTTTTTAAAGCAGCTTTGAAGAGCAACATCTGTTTCCTACAAATGCAGAGTCCAGCTTCTCAGTGGAGCTCTCCTCCCCTAGATCACAAATCACTCTGCAGAGACATCCATCCCTGAGACTGGGGCACTGCTAACAGGAGGAGACCTAGGAGGGATTAAGACTTGCCTAATGCCAAATAAAACAGCTCAAAAAGGACACAAAACAAGTGCACATGGGAAGTTTTTATAAGTTTAAAAATTATCTAGGTGACAAAAATAACGCACTTTCTTTCATACTGGAGCACAATGCACTGGTCCTCTTAGTTTGCTAATTTCCTACATTTGACAGTTTTATCTAGACATTCTTAATTCCAACATTTTGTATAATGGCAAAACCTAACCAATGGGATTACGTGACCAAGGAAAATACCACATTTTAGAGAAGGAAAACATGATTTTACTATTAGTGCATTTGTGTCGCAAAACTTGCCTACTTCCTCGGAACAGCAAAAATTTAATATAGAGGAACATTCAACTTCCCTGTTTACTCCTTGAAGTAGCAAAAAATTAATGTAGAGGAACACACTGCTTTGCTGTGTACTCTGAATAAAAAGCAACAACCCTCCAGCCTATGAAAAAAAATCAAGCATTGCATCTGTGAAGGTATCATTGGCACATATTCAGAATATGAAGCACCAACTGGCCATGCAGAATGGGCAAGACTAAATTATGTCCACATAAAACTGGTATTTCACGTCTTCAGACTTAAGAAAAAAAAAGCCAACCTTACAATAAAAAGTGCATTGCATGACACAAAATTACAATCATTAGGTGAGTTACCCTATTCTAAAATAATTTTAATATAATATGTTTAGCTCCTTGAAATTGTCTTTGTAGATTGTCCCCTATATTTTTTGCAATAAAGTAATTTACCAAGAGCCAAATTGCTTTGCTCCTATTAGAGTTTCTCCTGTACCTATTTTATTTTTGCCTTGACAATGTATTTTAAAGGCAGTAAAGCAGAAAGCAGTAAAAGAAGCAATAATGAAGGAAGAGACACACAAAGTGATCCTTAATGGATTGTCAGCTCATGAAGGCAATTCACAAGCTGGAGCAAAATGAGTTCCATGCACAACAGAAATCAATACTCATTGTAGCATCCTTCCTGCCACGCTGCAATTTATCAGCTAAGCAGAGTGCTGTCACATCTCACAGCTCTCTGAGGGCTCCCTGCTCTCCCAAGCAATATTTATTCCCTGGGGGTTCCACCCCAGCTGAAGCAGATCCAAGAGCAGCACCCAGCCACTGACTCACAGAGCAAGGCAGAGTCCTCCAGCCAAGAGCCAGGATGAGCCTCAAACCATGAGGTGAGAACCTCACAGGACACCCCAGGAGGGACATCTGTCCCCTGCTCTGCTGAAGGCTGCTGAGCTACCACATCCATATTTACAAAGGCAAATACACCGTCACATTTATTATTTAACTTAAAACAGAGACATGCCCAAGCTGCCTGGAACTAGCATTGCATGATTATCTTTTAAGGACAGATGGCAATAAAAAAAACTCATGTGTTTCCTTAAAAATGAATAGATAAATATCAAGAGACAATCCATAAACTCACACTTATGAATCCAAACATTTTGGAAGTTGTAAAGATTAACAATAATTTTGCCATGAGCGTGGCTCGTAACAATCACACTGGTCATGTAAACCTGGAAATTAGTAAGCACCTGAATTCCTGAAGTTTGTCCTCACAGGCAAGCCAAATTTATCAACAAGAAAATTTTCAAATGCAATTCAGAGCATACAGCCCAGCAAACCTATTAACGTGGCTGGAATAAATAACAGAGACACGCAGAGGTCACAAATTCACCATTCACCTAATGGACATATTTCTGCATTCCAGATTATCTGAAGCCTTCTAATGAAACAGAGCAGCAGGAAAGGAAATAACCCCCCATTAAAGAGGTGCTCCCATCAGCTCAGTGATGTAAGAAACATCCTCAGCGCACTTTGAGTGGCTGCTGGGAATTAGCAGAGACACAACTGAGGATGGAGCAGCAGAAATCTTTTTCTGGAGAGCAATGGTGATGAAACACCTGCCCTTCCATGGGGCAGGCTGGGAGATGCTCGGAAATTTTGGGTGAGTGTTTTAAGATTGGTTTTGAAACACTCAGAGGTCAGTCTGGGAGTTTTCAATAGAGAAACTGAAAGTCTGATGAGTAAAAGTAAAGCTCCATGTTTTAAAGGCTTCCAAAGAGGCATCTTCAAGGAGAAATCAGCTTTTCTTCCAGTGTCTTGCCTCCTCCTCTCAAAGGATATGGAAATTCTTGGTCAGATGACTTAAGAAACTTCTACAATAGCCAGAGAAAATTGGGGGGAAATAAATAATCTTGGGAAAGTGCTGCTTACTGCCCTGGTAATCTTGGCCATTTCTTTGTCTAGGATATACCCAGTAATTACAAATGGAAAAGCCATAGAAATTAAATGAGAGAAAGTGAGAAACTGAGAGAGATTGGGAGAGGGTGCATGAAAGATATTGCCTCCTAAAATTAGAAGGAAAAATGCTTGAACTAAATATTATGAGCACAGTCAAGAATTTTTTTTTTCTTAAGAAGCTGCAGTATAACAATGCAGCTCCCCCTAAATTATCAATACTTAGCATCACTTCAATATGCACAGAATCGTGGAGGGTTTGTTCAGCAAAATACAATCTAATACACACAAACCTAATAACTTTAAAACAAAGTACTAGATGAAAAAAAGGTTGCTGGTATCTGCTGAGTTGTGCTGGAGAAAGCAAGCTATGAAAACACCTGGAGAGCCCCCAGGCACAGAACTGCTACCTTGTCAAAAGGAAAAACTAATAATAAAATGAAATAAAAACATAAGTGGTAATAGACATCGAATTTCAAAAATAGACAGTAAAGATCCTCTGACAAAGTCCTCAAAAAACCCAAAGGAACTTTACAGAGGAATTTTCTGGAGCTTTGAATCCATTTCCAAGACATTTAGGAACCATGTAATGAACAGCAGGACATTCAGTAAGAATATTATTTTGCTGTTTTAAATAGCAACCTTTTCTTTGACTTCAGAACCAGACAGGCTGTGGAACACTTCTCTACACAACACAGGTTTCCACAGGATTTTCCAGTTCCAGAGCACTCGGTGACGGGGTGCAACAGGAGCAGGGTAGAAGGCTTTGGCTAGAAATGTCATTATTTCAAGAGGATATGCTTTCATTATTTGACATTTCCCACCTACTGCTGGTAAATCTCCAAGCAATGAGAACAATTAATTGGCTGATTACTGAAACAACAGACTTTGCCTTCACAACTCAGCCTCAAAAATGCCATTAAACCACCCATGCACCTCTTCAGCCTTTCCTCAGTCTTCTCTCCCACTCCCTCCTTTAACCCAGTGCCATCCTGGCAAACACACATTCACCCCTCACCCTTCTACACACAGTCCTGCTTCCAGACAATAAAATTCAAAGGGAAAAAAAAAACAAAATTATACAAATTATACAGTACAATGACTATTCTGTGCTCTGTTCATTGCTCATCAGACAATCTGGAGGGCATCACTTAAGACTTAAAGCAGGGGAAAATTAACAACTAAAATGTTGTATAATCTTAGTATGGCAGAGACATTTTTCTGTCTGATTTATTTGGACTGGAAAAAAAAAACAAAAAACAAAACAAACAACACAAACAAAACAAAACAAAACAAAAAAAACCAAAACAAAACAAAAAGTGTTGAAGGCCATCTTGGACCAGAATCTTAGCAATCTGGTCTAGTAGAAGGTGCCCCCACCCAGGGTAGGGGGTGGAATGAGATGATCCTTTCCAACCCGAACCATTCCAGAATTCTACAATTTATCATAAAGAATAAACACTTTATACATTGGAATGGACCTGCAGTTTACTGGCACTTTGGCTTTGGAGCAGTGAGGATCACTCCAAGCAGCTTTACTAAAACATAACTCTGAAGGGTTTGCCACATGCAGAACAAAGCAGGTTGATATGTTAGCAGGCCTTTAACAATAAAATATTTGTGCAAATAGTTCAGGGAAACTCAACCTAAACTGTGGAGCTGAAGGTTGAAAGTTGAGCAGGAGTCCTGCACATACCTAAAAAGCAAACACATACATATGCACCTACAAGTATTTTATCCACACATAAAGTACAGATGGATGGTAATCAATGTCAATGTACACAGACACTGGACTTGGTTTTTTGCAGAAAATATTCTCCCTGTAGTTATTTTAGGAAGATAAAACAGGAATGGATAACTCATCCTGACTTAATACAAGATTTGCAAATCACTTAAACAGCAATATAATATTTAAATTAATTTTAATACACAGAACCAGCTACTAGTAGCCAATGCTGTTATACACTTTTAGATAAAATACTAACCCTATTAATGTTTATATACATATTTTGTTGGCTTCAATAGATCCCTTATTCCATCCTCAGTCTGGTGAAACCACTGCGCATTCTCAATATTGTGAGGCCAGAGCCCACTCAGTATGCCGACCTAATGACAGGTTTTGTCAGACATACCTACAAGCTGACAGTTCAAAGGAATTTCCATCTTGAAAAAGCTCCAAGATTTATTACAAATAAGTTGGGCCTCTTACCAAGACATGCAGAGATTAATTAATTTATCTACACTACTACATTTTTTTCCATGTTTGTGCTGCGTTTTTCTCAATAATGTTGTAGTCAGATGCTTCAGTTCCACTAGGTCAGATTTTTTACTGGCTCCTTGCCCCACGCACAAAAATCAGGATTTCTTTACATGTTGATATTCAATTGTCCATCTTCTCAACATGTGGGGCTGGACCATAAGTGACCATTTCAGGCCAGTGACACACTGCCATCCACACCAGGAAAATGTTCACAGGGACTAAAACCAGGAGCACATCCAGTGCTGCCTTTCCAAAACAGCAAAAGGAAGAGTAAGTTACTTCCCCTCTGGTTACTAACAGCCTTGATGGAATGTTATCATTCAAAATATACTCGTATTCCTCCTTTAGACACTCCAAGCATTTTTTACTGCACATGTGACTTTGAGATTCTTACTCATTTTCCCCTCCCTCCTCAGACTAATTTACTTTCACTGCATGATAGAATCTATCAGCTGAGAGAACATCAGGGATAATCACGACGTTTCCAAAAGGATTTATTACAGATTATAACAAACTCATCACCTTAATAGGATTTGACACACAATGGTTTAAATCAACGCTATAGATCTACAGAGGATAACAACTGCTTTAAAATATAAGGACCAAACCTGAAAGAGTCATTAGGTACATAATGAACTCCCTCAATTCACATGTAAATCCCAGCAGCCTCCTCAAGAGCATGGATAGGCATGATTAAGCCAGACAGCACATGTTGCAAAATACTTCACCTAGGACTTTGGCTTTTCTCATGCGCTTATTTATTTAAAGTCATTTAAATAATGTTTCTTATATTAAAGCATCTACCGCACTGTGGCGAGCTGAATTTTCTGTTGTTGGTTCTTTTTTCTTTTTTAATTAAACAAAATTTCCTTTAGCCCATTAAAATCAGTTCTAAAAAGTTCAAAATAATTTATTAATTTCAAAAAACCCCCAACACTTTACCAGTTAGGCTACCAGAATGCTAACACCATTGAAAACCAATATGAAATAATACACACAAACACCCTCACTCATTCCCAGTGAGGTTTGGCATTTGACGAAGAGCAAAAGCCATGGAAAGAACCTCTGGAGCCTGCAGTGCATTAACCATCTGCTGGGTTCCTACCATGTACTCTAAGGAGTCAATGGCACAAAACCTCACAGTCACCAAGAGAGGGATTTTACATTCAATATGGACCTTGGGGGAGTGAAAAGAATCTAGCCTGTAATGACTGTAAAATTACCTTTCGAACATCAGCAATCCAAAGGCGGAGGAAATAGGAGGACTCAACACCTAGAGGTGCCATTGGCAGATAAGCAGACGTGGCTAATTTACCACGTGAATATCCATAAAATGCTTCTCACATCCTGTGAGACTGAGATGCTGACAGGAGCATCAGCTGGTAGCACACTCCTTTATCTTTTCTCCTCCTCACACACACCGACCCAAGCAGTTAGCAACTGCTAGTTAATCCAGACCAGAGATGAGTGTGCCTTGAAAGAAACCGCACAGACAACCAAAATCAATTGCTGGTCTCCTCCAGAATGCCAAATATTCCACACTGGAGAGAGGAGCAGGAGCTCAGACAACCTGTGCTTGCTGACTGCTGCCCCGGTGTGGTGGATGCTTTAACAGGCAGAGAGAAATTAAATGATCCTGCTTCATACTTTCCTCATATTCCTTCATTCTTAGGGAGTTTCCTTTCAATCTCCACACAAGCAATGTGGGAAGCCATAGGGAATATTGAGGTTACTGAGTATTGGTCCATGTTGGATTTCCCCTGAACTGGAAAAGAAAAAGAACTGCCCAAACATACATAACTTTTATTTCCCAGCTGAACTGTTCAGTAATTTTTCCTTTTTGGTTTGTCAAGCCCTATGCACAGCCAGCTTTACATGTCTGCCCATCCCCACAAATCCAGGATTTGGGAAAAGCTGGCTTACACAAGAGAAGAAAAGATATTAAAAGTAGAAAGCTTAGAGGAACAAATAAACACTGGAGAGGAAAAGAGAATGTAGGTCCAAGGCAAAGTCCAAAATGCCTTCATCTGTCAGAGGGATGAAGTATCATTTAATAGCTGTAAGAACAGATACCTGAGCCATGATTGGCTAGGAACCACAAGCTTCTCCTTGAACTGTTCCCTTTTATATATATTGGTTTATGCTGTGAGAGACTAAATCAGAAACATTAAACTTTAAATAACAATCTCAATGAAATATGTGAACCTATACAATAAAATAACCAGCTTAGGCTGCTTCCAATTATGGCATTGATAGGAAGTAAAAATTAAGTGCAGTAGTATTTAAATTCCTTGGGAATGCAAGCGTGGGCCCATTAGGCTGCACTAGTATCAGCCAGCTAAGCTGGCAGGGCTGCTCCAGGTGTAGTTCCCTCTCCTGGGAAGGTGTCCCTCTGGATAAGCCCATGACCAAGCCTTTAACCCCATCTCCCTTGAGGTGCTGTAACTGCATTTAATCCTCAGCCAGGTCACAGGCAGCCCTTTCCTGGCATCTCCACACTCTTCCCTGTAAAAATATCTTTTAGTTCTCCTCTACAACAACCCTAAAGAATACGTTGGCCCTTTCCTATCCCAGTGCAACAATAATTACAATGATTTTTAAAATAGACAAATGGTTGTATGTTTTCTTCTAAATCCCCACCCTGCTGATAGTAGCTAACACAGCCAACCCCAAAACCCATTCTCACCCACCCCACCTTACCTCAGCAGCACACACTGATTATTTCCCATCTCACTTGCCTCTAACCCAACAGTTTGACAGTACTCAAATCTTCTTAAGAACTCTCTGATAGAGCCTCCAAAAGTTATTAAAATTGAAGGCATGTAAGGTACAAACATAAAATCATGCAATTATGGATCTGTAACACCAAATAATTTCCAGCCTTCCATAAAACCCCACATATTTTATGAGTTCATCACAGTGGATAGCTGGCCACAGCATAGATGAAGGTGAGCCACAGTTCATGAAGCCCAGAGCCTTTTAAGGACAAACCTGCCATTTCCAGCCCTCCTCCTCTGCTTCTCAGAAAGCAACCCTGCACTTTGTTACTTCATTCCCTGCACATCCTTAAACCGAGGATGGCACCACAGGTCATCCAAAGCGGATGCCCAAGATGCCTTCATCCATGTTTATGGATGCCAAGCTTGCATGCTACCAAATCCCTGCAGGAGCTCCAGCCTGGGCTAGCTCAGCCCTGCAGAGCTGGGTGCAGGGGATTTCATGCTGGATTTGTGCTGCTGGCAGGACAGAAAGCAGCAGCTGGAGTTCAAGGCTGACACAGACAGGCTGTGTGTGTGATTCCATACAAAGCCTGCTGCCCAAAGCTATCCTTTCACATTCCAATGAAGAGTGAGATCTGTGCCACATCCAAACATGTTTCTGAGCTTGGCAGGGAGCTCAAAGGAAGGATGATAAACCAGAGTGAGAGAACCGTGCCATCCTCCCCCCAACAGCAACATTCTGTCCTTGCTTTGTTTGCCCAAAGTTGACTAATACCTGTCTCCTGAACTGAAAATGTCTGTCATCCAGCCCAGAATTCATCCCAACTGTGCTCCAAAGAAACAGTATTCAGATACACATAAAAAGTTAGATGAAAAGTCTGTGTATGTAATCCAGCCAGAATTGTCATTGATTCTCTACAGCCTACATAAAAATAAAATCTTTATATGCACTGTGTCTTTGTGTTCATTATTTAGTAATAAAAGTCAGGAATGCAAAATACCAGCATGTCTTTCAATGTTGTGTGCCAGGGATTAGTGGGATTGTGCTCACAGTGCATTTCCAGCAATATTTACCTTAAACCTGCTATGCAGCCTTCTAAGGTCATCTTACTTCCAAGGATGATCTATTTGTAAATTGTCAATAAGATACATTAAAGTAAAAAAGTTACTATCTTAACAACAGTTAACAATTAAACTCTTCCATCCTAAGCAGAACTCCACAAAATTATTCCAATTTTCCCTATTTCTCTTATTAGGCTAATACCCACAGGAATAGACAATGTTAAAAGTTGCAAAACCAGATTTTGAATAGGAGCAAAGAGGTGACCTTCTTGACTAAATTACTGTGCCTGGAAAAGCTGTAGATAAAATAATCTATCCTTTTTATAATTACTGAGGGATCTGGAGGGAGGGGGAAAAAAAAAAGTGCTGTAATTTTAAACTACCATATATAAATGCTGTACACCCTAAACTCCACAGGTAGATTTTGAATTAGAAGCATAAACTGATTAAATAAAACAGAAGGAAAACCAAAACCAAGCAAAAAACCCAAAGGCATGAGAGCAACCTGCAAAGAGCAGAACTGGTCAAAGCAAAAGAAGTTCCCCACAGCAGGGTAGAGCAGGGCTCACTCTGAGATGAGAACCCACTCACAGGGAAAAGGGCAAATTCTCCACTTCTCCAACCAACAAGGCAAGAATAAAGGAGCTGATGAGCTCTTATGCATCTCACTGTGTTTCCTGTCTAAAGATCTTGCTGAATTTGGGGGGGTTGGGTTCTTTGGGGGGTGGAGGGTGTGTTGCTTCAGTTCTTTACTATTATTCCTTCTTATTTTCTTACCCCTAAAAAAAGTCCATATTCCCATGGGACTATAGGTCCCATCTGGGCAAATTTCCCCCCATTTTTTTCCTCACTGAACTGCCTGCATGTGGGCTCTGTTGCTTTTCCATGAGATCAAAAGGACAAGTTTTAAGTACTGGACAGAGGCAAGAGGGATCTGTCTCCTCTGCCAAGCATTTGGCTGCTAAACCTCCAGGCATCAGGCTGCAGAGATGTATCCAGAAATACTGATCGGGTACTGGGAATTTCTGTCCTCTCAAAAAAATTCCTGGTATTTAACAGATACTGGAAATTTTTAAGAGTTTGAGAGACAAATAAAATTCAGAGAGAGTCTGTTTCATAAATGCATCTCGGGCCTTTCATGTATCTGAATGCCCTAATCAGAATTTGCATTCAAGAAGATTAGAGTCCAGCCAACTAGTAGAAAAGATGAATATTTAGAATTATCTCAAAGCACTGAAAAAATATTTTACAATCTTCTCTCATAAAACACTTGCATCTTTGAGATGAAATAGAGGCGAGCAGGAAAGAAGAGGCCAGTAGTGAAAAGTATTTAATACACTTTTTTTTCCAAAGTGAGCTCATAAAAAATACAAAGCAATGCATTTAATTAGCTTTTCTCTAATTATCTCCTCCAACACTTCTTCGCCTCCCCCCATTTATTTTCCCAAACAGATGCATTCAGGATACAGACCGAAGCAGCTTCATTTCAACTACAGGACTTTCCTATTGGAATCGCAAGAAGCTGCGACACAAAAGCGCTTTTAATAAACCACTTTTTGGCAGAGGAAACGAGATCAGCTCAAGGTTTCTCCAATGTCACACAACAAAGAGGCTGCAGCACCCTCCCACCCTGCCTGGGAGTCATCAGATCCATGCTCCTGCCTGCCAGGACATGGCCAAGGGCTATTTGCAGGTTTTGGCTGCCCACTCCTGCGCCCAGCTGTGCTGAACTGCTCCTGTCCTTATGCTCGCTTTGACTCAGAGCCAGCCCATCTCCCTCACGTGTACCTGGGAAAAACGAGCCCAGTCATAAGCCTTGCTCCAGCAAAATATAAAGCTAGAAACAGAAAACAGGGGGGGGGAAAAAAGAAACAGTGAAACAAAAAACACAAACAAAAAAAACCAAACAAACAACAGCAAAAGCCACCAGACCCCCGGTTTTCAGAACACCTCTACCAAGTGGCAGCAAACAGTCACAGTGGTGACACTTCTACCAAAATATTCTGGAATATACAGCATTGCAGATGGCTTTTCACTAGAAGTGTGCATTTACAACCCACACAGTATTTACTAAAGCCAAGAGAAATTAAGAGTTGTTTGGGTTTGGTTTGTTTTTTCTTTTAAAAGAATGTCACTGGAGCTGTAATTTCAGGTCTTGCTCATTCTCATAACTCAACATTTCCCCCTGTTCCATCAACATTATTGGTTCATAAATTACCCTTTCTAGCTATGTCACTATTAAACTTCAAGTCCACATCAGAATTTGTGTGTTATTCTTTCACCTTACACATCTATTAGAAAATTAGGTTGATCCTCTTTCTTTTTTCCCCCTAACTTGAACTCAACAGATAATATTAGTGATCCAATGAACAACAGGAAACGTTGGAGGCAAAATAAGGAAGGTACTTGGGGAGAGATTTTATAGAGATCACTCCAGGCTCATATATTTTACTCAATTTTTATTGAGTAATTTCTAGGTGGGCACAAAGCCAGCTGAACAGAAGGAGCCAGCACAGGCAGGTAGCACTCACCCCATTTAGGGCTGTTATGTCCAGTTGTTTAGGGGAGCTGCCAGCCCAGCTTGTACACCAGAAACAACAGGAAAATGCCTCCCTACCAACCCTGCTACCTTGTAATCCAAAATAAATCCAAGTGGCCAGGAAAATGCTATCTTTTAAACTCGGTGTAAAATAATTTTATACACAAACTATGCTTGGCCACTTACTGGCTTCCTCTGAAAAAGTCAGGAGTCTACAGCTATATTATCTTCCTT
The DNA here is from genome assembly GCA_013186435.1 of Turdus rufiventris. NCBI lineage: Eukaryota > Metazoa > Chordata > Aves > Passeriformes > Turdidae > Turdus > Turdus rufiventris. The sequence goes on along the minus strand of PYHW01009817.1, from coordinate 614,788 downwards.
AATTTCACAAATGTCTCTTAATGTATGAAATCATCAATATTCTAACAACTGCTGCAGCCCTTTATACATATCTCAGCATTTTGCTGCAGCAATGGTGAGCACTAATGTCCCAGAAGTTCACGTTGAACACATTTCATCATCTAAAGCAAACATTTGCACAGATTTTACATAATCAGGGAAAAAAAGGCTCACACAAACAGTCAACATTAAGAGGAAGGAGCCTGAGCTTTAAAGTCAACAGGTATTTTGTCACCAAGTTTGATGGAGCACCTTTGCTGCTCAGTTTGGCCCTGAAACAAGAATGCACATCAGGAGCAGCATCACTCACTTGTGGCCGCACAAGGATGGATCTCTGCAGCCAGGAGAAATCCTGCCCTTGTCCCATCTGCACAGGACAGAGCACTCACACCTCTCATGGTGTCCACCAGACTCCTGTCCCAGAGAGCATTTAAACATTCACTCATTTTAAAATCCTTAAACTAAATCTGTTTTCTCCCCATGCTGTTGCAGATGCCTGGGTCCCAGGGAGGTGATCAGAGGAGGCTGGACAGAGGCATGAAGTGTTTTTTGAGGCAGTGATGTGGGAACAGCTGCTAAGGAAATGCAAGAGGGCAGCTCAGCTCTGCTGGTGCCAAGCTCCTCTCCCAGCCCTGAAGCACAGCATGTGATTTGACTTAATTACTGAACTTCTACAGTGAATCCTGCCTAGTGTCAGATGGAAAAGCATTAAGGGCTTAACTATCCTAAAATAACATTTCTAAAGATTGTGCCTTGTTTTTCTGGCCTGGTTTATACAATCCTAAATGGAAAGAGATCAGGAATTAAACATATGCGGTGTGAAAGTCACAAGGTTTGTTTTGTGAACTCAGCTCAATAAAGTGAAGTGGAAAGGATAAACTCCTTAAAGATGCAATCACTGAGAGAAGATCTGGAGCCTGCAGGGATGGATGGTGAAGGTGTAGTTCTTCCTCTTTTTGCAATTACCCCTAAATGAAGCCAGAAAGGCACAATCCAAGGGGAACAAAGACAGACAGACATGGCACTGATTCTGCTCTCAAATGCTTGGAATAGCTTGAACTTTTCCTGCAAGCTTAATTCTTGGGTGTTTACTTAAATGGTTTCAACGACGAGCAGACCAATTAATTTCAAAGAACACATGAATATTCTACTGGAGAAAAAGCAAGCCCAACTGCAAATATAAATTAATAAAGACATTACAGGCTTTCACACCATCACCTGTCCCATGCTTTCACATCTCACCTGAAAGAAGAAGCCTGCTCCTAGCAAGCACTGTTTGGCAGAGGGGAGCACACAAGCAGGTGTGTCTGGGTTAGTGCTTCATTTTCCACATTTTCCTCAGGACATCCCAAGTGCTCTCATTGCCCACGAGTTGATTCACACCATTAAGAGGTGCTGGAGCACACAGGTGAGGCTGGAGGATGCTCTGCAGGACTTGCCTGGCCCATTACAGCTGCTGCTGGCCTCTCAGCCCCCTGCAGCAGATCAGAGCCAGCAGGAAGGAAAAGCCTCAGGTCCATCACTGCACACACACTGAGGGTTTGCTGCCCTTGCTCTACACTCCTGCTGCTCTTGTGCCTCCTTACTCGCTGAAACAGACACTGCCAACAACACAGGGAAGAAATTCTGTGGGCTTTGTATGCGTCTGTGCAAAAGGGAGTGTTTGCGTGAAAGCACACAATAAAAAAATGTTAGATGTTTTAATTTCGTCCTGATACATTCAAAGGAAACAGTATAACTATTATAAGCATAATATCTAATGGCTCTTTCATCTTACAGAGTAAAATTTTGATTCTGGAAATAGCTCAGCCTACATTATATGTAGACATATGGCCACATCTACATTATAAAGAAATTGCACAGGAGGATGAATCTCTAGCTTGATGCAACTCTTGTAAATAAACATGTACCATAAGCAGAT
>PYHW01009817.1:602378-612676 GCA_013186435.1 Turdus rufiventris | reverse complement strand
CCAAACCACAGCCTCTCTCTGAAATAAATTATAAATGCAGGCACTGGCAAAAATAATTCTACACCATTTAAGCCACTTCAGGGCAGCTCCTAGAGCTCAGATGGGCAGCCCCAACTTCTCAGGAGGTTACACACGAGCTGGAGAAAATGCAAGGCTGTTCTCATCATCCTGGCTGAGCAGGAAGGCAAGGAAAGCTGGATCCATCTGCACATCACTTTTCAAGGTGAAAGTGTGCTCAGATAACACAGGGTAACATCCCAAGCCAAGACAGTGGGTGCATTCCTGCAGCCCCATAGCTGAATTAAACATTCACCAGTTCCTGACACAGGAGGCAACAGGATCTCTCCTCTGACTCCCAAGCCCTGCCATGGATCAGGGAAGGCCACATGGGTAGAAAATGGAGCAATCTTTGATCCTTTGAATGAATCAGATACACCCGAAGTATCCAAAGGCAGATATATATATAAATATATATTAAATACTAGCATCCAAATAAGGATGTGACTCACTCACCACTGCCCAGTTAGAGCAGACCATACAAGAAATCTCATTTACAGTGCATTTCATTACTGGAAAAAGCAAGACGGGATCATATTTTAAAAGCTGTCACTTGCTGACAACTTGTAATATGTGGTTACAAACACTGAAAATGAGTGAAACAGACACTTTGCTTTATGAAGGACGAGATGGGAATGGCTGGTACATGTCTTGGTCTCAAAACAGGAGATTTAAGTCTGATGATAAAGTGTTTGTAAGACTAACAACAAAAGCTTGCATGTTAGAGGATTAAGTGCATGTGTGAATTTACAAGGGGATTAATTTAATTTACATGCAGGCAACATTAAAGGAAACAGAAAAGCCACTGTATTCATTTAAAAAAATAAATATAATAGTGAAAATTGGCTTAAGCAGGAAAAATGTGCACTACATAAGCAAAAATTTTTCCAAAACCCCACTTTTTGTTTACATGAAGGCAGCCAGGAGTGCTGTGTTCAAGTGCTAGGAAGGCCCATGATCCCTGCCTCTCTAGCAATTTGGACATATTAAACTAGCAGTCTAACACTTAATACAGTGAAAAGAAGCCAGTTCTCTTCTGCTATCTGACACTTTTAAACAATTTATACATTCCAGTGCAAACTGTATTTATAGGTGGTAAGTGGATCTAAGTATTAAATAATGAAGAGATGTTCTTCCTACCAGCTGAGTGATTGCAACATTAAAAGACAGGAACATTACTGCACAAAAACTGCGAGATTTTCCCCTCAAAGAAGCTATTTCCTAAATATTTCATAAAGTTGCTTTTTCGAGTGGCACTAAATATTTTTAAAGACGTTACCTTCTCAGTAAATGTCTCACTAAGTGGCTTTTTTGAACAAGGCAGCTGCTTTCCAGCCATTTAGCTTTTCTGCACACCCAAACATCAGCTTGATGAATAGAGTGCACAGGGTGCCAGAATACTCAATGCTGACCATTCTCCATGCACACACACAGGACAGCAAGCACCTGAGTGTGTGTGCACCCAGAGCATAGAAATATCACACATGCATGTTTATTAAAATTCTGGATTGTTAGTGTCATGTGGAGATGCTGTCCTTGTGGGAGACAAGATGGAAAAAGCCAAGGGACACTGATCAGGAAAGCTTTAATGAGATTTGACAGGAGGAGTCCAAAGTTTCACAATCTTGTTTTTCCTCTGTGCCTTCCAGAAAACAAGAAGCTGAATCAACTTTAAATTTTCAGCATACACTCTAAACATCTCCTTCACTTTTTGACTTTTTGCAGCTTGCGAGTACAACACAAGGAGCAGTTCCCAACTTACTTCATCAAAGCTACATCCTGCCACAGGCCCTTGAGATCTGCCCAAGAGATGGCCACAGAGTCACAGACTTCCCTGAAAAGTTCATTTTTCTTTCCAGTAAGGGCACTGCCCTCTTGCAGCCACTGGACCCACCCAAAGATTCCTGGTGATGCCATCCACACTCTCTGTTACCAGCCAAGCCCTGCTCTGCTTCCTCATCCCCTCTCATTTCTTCAAAATCACTTTTTCATAACTCCTTTGTATCTTTGTGCTATGAACAAAAGCTCAGGTCTTTATGTTATGGCCCTGAAGGTGAATTCAAATCGTGAGGAAGAACAATCTGAAACAACACACTTCAATTTTGCCATTAACTCCTTGTAAAGAAAAAAAAGTACTGCAAGAAAATTCTAGAAGAGGAATCTTCCCTGTCATGCTGTCACACCCTGCTTGTTCAACCTGAATATAAAAAAAAAAAAAAAATAGGGAGTATTACAAGCAGCAAAATAAGAGTAGCATAAGCCAGTTTTGCCATTCTCTCATTTGCAGCACCTAAATACAAAAATTGCCATGTTTTTCAATCAGCTAAATGCCAGCTGCAATGGTATCATTAAATCTGTACCAGGTCTAACAAATTAACAAGCAAAGCAATTAAGACTGTATTACAGACCTTATTCTTACAACATAATCAAAAACTCTTCTTTACTTCTGACAAATAACCATAAATGTCAAAACAAAAGCTCAGAGTTCGAATTCTCATTTTCAGACTGAGCAAAGGAGGCAGCTAATCTACTTCTAAAATGGCATCCAGTTTTGAAATTAGCTTGGAAATGTCTGGGATATGAAACAGCATAAAGCTCAAAATATACAAAAAAAAAAAAAAAAAAGGCAAGTATTAGGGAGGTATAGGCAGAAAGCAAAACTATGGAAAAAGGTAAAAGGTACATGAAAAAGAAAGGCAAAGCAATGCAGAAGTCCAGGACAGACAGACATAAAGAAGTACAGAACTGCATTTAACACATCATCTTCTCAATTACAAGTAACATGGTCATAGGCAGCCCCCATTGCTCCAAATCATGGACATAAAATAAATGGAACAGGGAAATAAAGCAGCAAGAAACATAAATTACTAAATTTTAACCTTCTTAAGACAAGTGTTTGATGACTTCAAGGAAAGTAATCACTAGATTTGTTTATTTTCCACAAAGTATGTCTCAAATACAGAGCACTGTCATAAAAATGATCGCCCACCAGGTAATCTTGGCATCCCAGGATTTTATTTTATTTTTTTTTTAAGTGTTCAAGTATGCAGAATCATTCATCAGCACTGCCTTTTAAAGTTTTATTTTGTTTCCTTCCTTTCATGGCCAAGCTGGGCACTTTAGCCACAATTAAAGCACCATGGCCATGCCACCCTCCAGGGACCTCACCCCCAGAGCAGAGAAAGGGGACAGAAGGAAACAGAAGGGTCACCCCAAAGCAGAACAACACAAAATCACAGCGAGTTATGTCCTGTGCTCCCCTGCAGCCATGAAGGGTGAGAGAGAACAGGCAGATGTAAGAGCTAATCCTGTTATGAAAAAGTTGACAATAATGCGTATTTCTGCAGCCTGGCAGTCTACAGCATCCCTGGGAAATGCTGCTTGAGATTAAAGCAAGATGCTTCTTCAGATTAAATAACTGCCCATCTTGCCTGCTCTCATATTTTTTTAGAAGTAAAAATGCATTTAGGGTGACTAGCGCTTGCCTGCTGTGAAGCTCAACTTCATTCAATTTATGTCTGTCATTTTAAAAATCAGTCTGTGAAGAAATGATGGCTGCAGTAGGTAAGTGATGAGAATAACAATCTAGTCAGGGTGGCAGAATTGAGAAAATTAAACTGTACAACTGCATGAGAATCAACAGCGAGATCTAAGTTCAACAGAATGCATGTATTTCTAAATACTTCCCATGAAAGCAGCAAATTTGAGTTAGTTTTTTTTCCTCCCCCAAAAAAACCTTCAGTGGAGTCAGATCATCCCAAAAGAAAAATCACACAAGGGAAGTCAGCTAAAGTTGACTGGGAGGTCAAAGAGCTGTGCTACAAAATGAATGGAAGGTGAATGGAAAATGAATGGAAATGAACCTCACCAAGGGGAGGTTTGCACCAGGCAGGACAACACAAAATGCTCCCCAAACTGGGAGATTTTCCACAGGAAGAGAAAAAAGCCACACACCGGGGGAAGAAAAGACAAAGATTAAAAGACAAAGAGGCTAGAAATAAAACTTATGTCTCTGTGTGGAAGTAATTAATGTTTAATTCTCTTCTGTCACAAGAAAAAGAACAAATATATCCACACACATACACAACTTAGAGCAATTAATAGTGCAGAAGGAAATAAATCTGCCAGCTCCTGACAAGGATCACATTATTCTTACAAAATACAAACAAGCCTATCTTACAAGTGCTTTAACCTGGAATTTATCAAAGCACCTTCCAGAGAAGTTGAGCATTCCAAGGATGCATCAGAGGCAACAGAGAAGTCACAGCACAAGCGGAGACTCCAGAAAAGTGAAAGCTCTACCCACAGCCACACACTGCATCTGTGGCAAGGAGTCTGAGGAGTGGAGGAGGGAGCAGGGAAGTGGTGAGAATAGAATGGAGTGAGTGGTCCCAGTGATGCTGGGGAGACTATGTATAGAACAAGCACATGCCACAACAAACACAGACTGCACAGTCCTCCCCCAGGTACCTACACAGCCAGCAATTCCATGGAATTCTTCTAATTTCACCTTTTAGATGGGTTAAAAGGTGATAGATTTTGATGGATTTATGTTGGAATGCTGGAGCGAGTTCAAATAAAAGCCACGCCATCCTCAAAACCAGAGGAACTGATAGATGAAGAGAAGAAAACAGCTGAGCATGCCAAGCTTGGAAAGGGTGCAAGAAATGAGGATTCTTACAGCTTACAGATATCTGAAGGATGCAGCCATGGAGGAGACAGCAATTAGGACAAAATGGGCTTTATTTCAAATAGCACAAAAGGAAGCACAGTTGCAATACAGTAATAGTTTCAGGCAATTCTTGATGGCAGAAAAGTGCAACAACAGTTACTTTAAAGCATCCAATATAGATGTGCGCATTAGATCATCTTGTATGGAGTCAGTCAGAGTCTATAGCTCTGTCAAAGCATAACCATGATCCTGCTGGAGGGCTGTCAGACACAGGGGATACCCAAAGAGCCTTCCACTGTTCTTTTTTTGGGTGAATGGTGATGAATTCTATTCCTAACCAAACTGCAGAAAGGTTTGTATGGAAGTACAACTGTATTGAGTACTTACAGCCATTCACTCCACTGAAAATTCTGAAGTGATTACAGCTAATAAACACGCTATTTCTAAACCTCTGAAGTGATATTATGATTCTGATAGACCATATGGTTCCAGTGTATTTATACTGCAGCTCTTCAGAGCCTTTTCACATGTCAGCTGTGACTGTGTTCTGGGGACACACAGCAGGTTTGGGTGGGGGGAGACTGTGGGGGGACCTTAGTGGGATTTCTGGTGGGTTGTGGCACTGCTGTGAACCACCCACCCCACCCAAAACTTCAGCGCTGCCAAATTCAAGCAATGTTTCCTCAGTTGGAGTGTTCTTTCCCCAACCCAGTACCCAAATCAGTAATCAAATGTTGGTGTTAATTTGCAACAAATTAAATTAAGCAAAATACCCTGTGTTCAGACTGTTTTGCCAGCCACAGGAGCAGATGCTTTCCTAGAGGCAGTATTTAATTTACTAAGACCCCGTTCACTTGTTAACAGCGCTGAGCTTGATCAAGACCTCCTGTGTCATTGGGAAAGTCGTAGCTGCTCTAAGAGTGCCTGTAAGTAAACAGGAAATGTTGCTAAACACCACAAAATGTCACCAACTCCTTGCAACATCAATCCTGCTCTTCAGAGAGACAACAGAACCTCTAAAGAAGGGCACTGAGTATTTCTTCTTTATAGGTCACTGAGCTATTAATATTTTTTACTTTTTCTAACTCTGTTCCCATGGAGTTACGTCATGACACAGAAGCACAGTCGCATTAACCCTACTGCAATCCTGCCATTCCATGGAAAACATGACCTATTAGGAATTAATCTTAGAACTGGTGGTAATAGTAGCACTCCCCACCTTACCAACAGCTCATCCTGCATTTACAGCTCCTGCAAGGACCTTTGACAGGGCAGCGAGAACCAGGGGAATGTGTTAGCTACTGCAAAACGAGACAGGACTTTTAACCCCTTATTCACCAAAAGCTTTTCCTTCACTTCATTTTCTGCAGTTAAGCACATACTTGGAGGGACAAAAGGTCCATTTGTTTCTCTCTCTACACACACACGTGAGACTCATTAATGTTAATTGGATTTATGAATGCCTGCTGAAAAGAGACGAAACTGTAAAGATTTCCCATTTGCAGGGAAACAATCAAAGGAATAATTTCTTGTGTGTCTTGCTGATGAAGAGATGAGGAAATAATGGATGAGTCACTTTACATTATTATTCAGAATTCTTAAAATAGAAGAGATGAAAACACTGGTTTCTGTACAGGTCATGTTCATGTAAGGGACTCTTTCTAAGAATCCAATTTGAACCTTCAAGTATAGTCCTGCTTCTAATTACCCGACTCCAAGAAGAAATCCCGGTCTCTGAATTGTAATTATACAGATTTGTTGCTGTAATTCAATTTGTCAGGTGTAAAATACAAGTGCAATTTCCTCCACACAGCCCCCCCATAGCTTTCAAAGAGACAGTGAACTTGAGCCATTTGATAATTCATTCCATATTGTAGCTTTCACATTCATTATGCATAAAACCTCTGACAGATTTTTTTTTTCTTTAAGAAGGTGATATACATGGCTCTAGTTACCCTACTAATTGGTTTGAAAATAAATCCTACATTCATCTTGTATGAATATTCAGAGTATATATTAACAATATTATATATATGAGAATATAAAAATATAAATACATAATGTGAGCTAAGTATATAAATATATCAAAGCCGTAAGCACACCACACCCACTGTGTGAAAAGATGCAAAATATCTGAACAACTTCCTGCGAATCCCCAAATACACTGCCCATGTCACAGTGCACAAGCTCTGTGGGCTAAACAAGACATGATTGATAGCTTGTTTCTCATTTTTCCTCTCTTTGAAACAATCTATAATGAAGGACTGCACCATAGAATGCTTTTCCAAATGCTTGGCTTGAGTTTTCCTTGCCTCTGCATAAAGCTGTTCCAATGACAACAATTCAATTTTTCTCTCAGTTGTGTTCCTGAGTACCTTTTAAAAGCCTTTCCAAAATTAAGGTTATATACTCCAGTAATTTTCAATATGAAAAAGTGCAATCGATAAAATACTGCTGATAATGCACACGATTTGGGGAGAGCGAGAGCTAAATATTAATTAGTTTTGGAAAAGTTCCGAGTCTATCATCTTTCTTAATTACAAGTTGGGTCGCTGACTGTGAATCACAGTTTGGGAATCCCTACAAAGAAATCCTAAGTAGATTCAATGGTCGCACTTGATTTATTTGTTACCCTGGGTTTCAGGGCTCTGGCAGATCAGGAGCTCCCCAGAGAAGGTCACTGCAGGCACTGCTCCTGCCAGCTGGATGTCAGCTGGGATCAGGGCAGCCAGGAGCACCCACGAGTCCCAAAAAGTTGGAGCAGGGCACAGCAGGAGCCTCACCACACAGGATTCAATTAAAAGCTGCTCTTCTGCAGACCAAACTGAAATTGTACCCTTGACTGAGGACGGAGGGACACTTAGTCCTGCACTTTGCTTAAAAGCACAGTCAATTAATTAAAGGATGGAGATGCCACAGAGTCTCCTTCCAGTGCTTGGCCACCCTCAATTTTATTTTTGCATCTGATCAGGATTTCCCACATCTTAACTTGAACTTGCCTCCCATCACACACTTCCAGGACAAGCCTGACTGACCATCAGGCTTAGTCTTAGGCTAAAATTCTTTTTCTGTGAGGCTGTGGTGAAGGTATATTTGATGCATCAGATTTTGTTTTTTCCCTGGAACTCATGGAAATGCACCAGGGGCATATAGCATCCAACTGTGAGCTGACACACCACTATTGAAGCAAGTAGATATTGCTATGATCCAATGAGAAATTTGAACAGAGAGAGATGAGAGAGGTGAGAAACTTCACCCCAGGAATAAAAGAAGAAAACCTCTATTCCCAGAGATGAATGAAAAGAACTTTTTGCTTTTATGCCAGAACATGCTGGAACAGCTCATCCTTAAAATAGTCCCCCAAAAAGTTGACATGGCCCATGAACTCAGCTGTGGGAAGGCTGCAAAAGATGGGAGGGACTTGATGACTGCAGATTTCCAGGCTGCTGTTCGTGGAAATGAAAAGCCATGAGAGAACAGTTTGCTTGTGAAGAAGTCTCCATAGCATGGCAAGACAGACTTCTGTCCCTAAGGAGACTGAAGAAAGATTATTTTAAAGGTGGCAAACTGACTGAAAATTCCAGATTTTGTTTCATTACCTTTTTAGTGGGAAGGAAAGGAAGGTGTGGTAGGGAGAAGAGTTCTGAAGGTTTATTCTGATTTTCTTATCATTTTTAATTTTCTTAATAAATTTTTTCTCTATACCCTCCAAAGTTTTGAGCCTGTTTTGCCCTCTTCCTGCTAATCCATATCTCACAGCAGGAAATGAGTAAATAATTTCTAGTGGGTGCAGTGGCAATGTGGCCAGGACTAAACTCACTTCATAATTGGAGCACTGGCTGGGAAACTCAAATTAGCAAACCAAACCCTCTACACTGACCAAAAATCCTCCAAGTCTGTCTGGTTTGAATCAGAACAAGCAACTCAGACAGTGCCACTGCTGCCATGGCTGTGCTGACAAGGACAGGCAAACTTTGTCCTGGTTTTCTCCAGTTCTACTGTAATTATTATATATATTGTTATATATGTAAAAAATTATTCACTAATGATGTGTTATCTCTTGGTAACTCTACATCTCCTCTCTATTAAAGACCTTGGCTGTTTTGGTTTTTTTCAACACAGCTCGCCGCAGTTTTCCTTTCCACTGGAAAGCTCCACTTTTCCTTCTTTAATTCTCCACTACTTATAAATCAGGTCCACTCTGGGCACACTTGGCTACCTCAGGGAGTTGGTGGAGCAGCCACCAGGTTTTGCTGGACTTTTCTAATTACGTTGCCATGACACTTGCATACCCACGAGCACTCCAAGGTGTTTCATAAAGAAAACCTCAAGTTTTTCTGACATCCTGTTGGTGGGAAGCTTTTCTCTCTGCTCTGTGGTAATACAACAGGCTACAACTCCACAAACCTTTGGAAGAAATCCTTTAAAACTGCTTTCATCTCTTTCTAATCCTTAATTCCACCTGCTAGTTCATGCAAATTCACTTATTTGCCCAACAAACAGGTGTCAGATGATTTACCGGCTCATTTGCACAGCAGAAGGACAAGCAAATATTATCTTGATTCTTCTCCCTCATGAAATATTTCCATGAAACTATCAGAAAAAAATTAGCATTGCTATTAGAAATCTCAATGCAAAGAAGCCAGAAAACCCATTTATTCAGCAGTATATTCCACTGCTACCCTCAGAGTATCCTGAAGTATTAACTATATTTTAGGAATGTTTTGTAAACTAGCAGCATAAAAGGTATTTTGCTTTTTAAAAAGGCTACCTTGCTTTATTTGCAGGAACAGTTGTTTACTGCTCACATAGAAGAACATAATGTTCTTTATGCAATTATGTTAAGTTTCCCGAATCTCACTTTTAAGCAAACCTAAAACGTAAAAATTTTTTTTGTCAATAAAGTGTATTTTGTAAAAATAGAATACTATTTTTTAAAAAAGTGGAGACTACACCCACAGTATCCAAGACTTCCAGTATAAAGACCTTTATACCACTTCTTTACTTTGCTCTTTTCTTATAATTCAGAGCCCAACCCAATTTAGTGTTCAGCACTCATATAAACAGGTTCTTCGAAGTGTCAGGACTGGGACAGGCAGCTTTAGGGGCTGGCAAGGTTTGAGGACATCTTGGTCTGTGTTGTACACTCTCATGATAAAGCCAACTGTTTCCAACAGAGGAAGACACAACATCCTATAGAATTGCACATCTTTAAGCAAATTTTGCTAAATAATTATATATTTCAATAACGACTAGTTAAGAAAAATTTTTAAAAAAATTACTTTTGCTTTATAAATTTAGGCTCAGGTTGTTTCATGGACTGCTTGGCCAGACCCCCCGTGCATCATAATCCTTCACAGACCCAAGTGTGTCCCAAGTTTAAAGTCCAGAAATTTTATCAAAACCCATTTGATGAAGGAGTAGCTGATATTCTGCAATGGGTATTGTGGTTTCCTGTCAAAAACAGTTGCATCAGAAATTAAATACTTCGAAATTGCAGCTATTTAAACAACTGTATTTTACCATGTGAATCAAGATGTATTTATCAAAAAAAAAAAAAAAAAAAAAA
>PYHW01009817.1:588809-602328 GCA_013186435.1 Turdus rufiventris | reverse complement strand
TCTTGGTCTGTGTTGTACACTCTCATGATAAAGCCAACTGTTTCCAACAGAGGAAGACACAACATCCTATAGAATTGCACATCTTTAAACAAATTTTGCTAAATAATTATACATTTCAATAATGACTAGTTAAGAAAAATTTTTAAAAAAAATTGCTTTTGCTTTATAAATTTAGGCTCAAGTTGTTTCATGGACTGCTTGGCCAGACCCCCCGTGCATCATAATCCTTTACAGACCCAAGTATGTCCCAAGTTTAAAGTCCAGAAATTTTATCAAAATCCATTTGATGAAGGAGTAGCTGATATTCTGCAATGGGTATTGTGGTTTCCTGTCAAAAACAGTTTGCAGCAGAAATTAAATACTTCGAAATTGCAGCTATTTAAACAACTGTATTCTACTATGTGAATCAAGATGTATTTATCAAAAAAAAAAAAAAAAAAAAAAATCCACAAACTTCATGGACACCTACACATAGAAAATCCTGACCCCCAACCCCAGCTATAGTCTCAGGTGTCAGATCACAGAATCAAGGAACAGTGTGGGCTGGAATGGACCTCAGAGATCATTTAGTTCCACTCCATGGGCAGGGACACCTACACAGGTTTGTACTCCTTGTGGAAGGATGCTGCCAGTCAGATGGAAAGGAAGTTCCTTTCCTAAGTCCAGAAACTCATTTCTACAAGGTAAAGATGCAAATTCTGACAGATATTGTGCAGTGCTGGGTTTGAAATGTAACAATCTGACCAAGACTTGGCCAGTGTAGGCAAACAAGCTATATGTTGGCTGTGAGAAATCTTGCAACATGAATATTTGAGTTCAGCTGAGTCCCACAGGAGGTAGCCTGATCACTTGCTATTTGGGGAAAGAAGTCTCTCTAAAAATATCATTTTTATCCACATAAAAAAATCATTTTAAAATGCAAATCACCACAGTCAGACACAAAGCCTGACGAGTCCTAAGTCTCTGGTACAAACCAGGAAAGTTGATGAGCTTCTAAACACAAACAAACAAAAATATCTCTCGGTTCCTCAAAAAAAACCTCAACATTCTCCAAGCCATTTGCAGAATTTACAACAAAATCTGTTCTTTATCATAGGCAATCAGGGAAGCAATGCCAGGTGGGAGATATGGAGGTCACTCCTGGCACTATTTCTGGATTTGCTCTTACAGCTGTGAAGAAAGAATCTGCATTTCCTTTCTTACACCACTACCTGTATAACCACCACCCATTTAAAATTTCGTATAAAAATATTTGGAAATTTAGTCCCTGAATTAATTTAAAAGAAGGAAAAAAGAAAAAGTTGCCACAGAAATTCGTGCTCACACTCAACTCAGAGTGTTCAGAACAGACATCCTCTGCCAAGGGAGAAACAAAACCCTGTGCCCCATCTGTACCCCTGCTTTGGCCAGTCCTCAGAGGAAAAGAACTGCAAACATATTTAACATATTTTAACAAAATAAATTAATTACTCTATGAGTTAAAATCTCCTGGTTCCCGATGCCTTCAGACAGTTTCTTATCTCCATCGAACAAACAAGGTTAAACATGACAAATATTGTGCCTTCTTGTGAACAAATATTGTTTTGTTTACTTTGGGGTTTTTTTAAACAACAGTAAGTCACAGCTCGTCATACAACAGTCTCTCAAGAATGCTGGGGGAAAAGCATTTGTTCTCACTCCAAAATGTGTGGAAAAATAGAAGGGTCTGACGAGTATTTGTTTTTAAGAGACTGGCCAGATACAGCCAAATTAGGAAGGCTCATTCCCTCTCCCGTGTTTATAATTGAATCACAAGTGAGCAAACAAAAAAATCAACTCACTTTCCACTTCCACCAGGCAGCATTAAAGAATCTGTCTTATAAATAATTATTGACTGCATTAACATATTAAATAAGGGAAAATGTTCTGGATTGATTTTGTGGGATTCTTTAAGCTCGTCCCCGCCTACATTTTAAGAGGCATCTATTCAATGGCTTTGATTTTTGCAGAGAATAGTCTCTCCTCTTAACGTGCCTGAATGCCATTCAGAGAAGGAAATATTGCAATTGTCACCAGTTAGGGGCATCAGAGATCTTGCAGCTACTTAGTCAAGTCCTACACAAAACCCCACTGTGCTCAGCTAAGAGTCCACTCTCAACACAACTTTTCACTTTTTTTTCCAACACTGAATCCCTGCTGACAGAAGGTCAAGAAACCTGAATTTTCCCAGAGCCCACAGCAAAGGCAAGACTTTTAGCACCTGCAATCTGCACCTTGGAAAGGTCTAATTAGTTGAAAGACTTCAAAAATATCTGTGGTTTTGAAAATTCAGAAGCCAGCTTGCTGTTTTCCAGTTAGCAGCGTGGTAAACAACATGTTAGCAGCACCGTTTTCCAAGTGTGAGCAACATGTTCAAATTAATGTTGTGTATCTCACAGCTAGGAGATCGCTCTGGATATTTGCACCAGAAAATATTCAACGCCAAGGCTCTCCTCAGATTTATCCTTTAAGGCCTCAGTTTGAAAAAAAATAAACAAGTGTACTAATTTAACCATGGTAATAGTCTAATTGCATTCAACAGAATAGCGAGGTGTTTGCAGCTTACCATGCATTTAATAAGCTTTTACAGTACAGAGCTCTGCTCAGGAGCAGCTCTGAAGCAGAAGCTGCCCCAATTTAAAGCTGCTGCATGCTGGACTCCAGCTCCTGCTATTTTTTGGGCCAGATGATGGAGTCCCACAGAGTTTGGTGGCTATAGGAGGGCTGTGTCTCGCTGCACGAGGCTCGAGACCTCTCTGAATTGCTCTGGAAATGCAGTTGAATCATGATGGTTTCCTATGAACTCACCAAAACACACCTGCTGATAATGTTTGGAACCAGAACTGTTACAGACAGCCTCACACAAATAAACCAAGTCACCCGAGTTCAAACAAATGGGCTTTAGAAGTAGGACGTAGTTATGATTTTATTGTTCCTTAAACTTTACCAGTTTATTCTCTTGTCTTCTGAGTGGTCGGTTTTCAATCGTGATCTAAGTAATAAATATTAATTATTAAAATTAAATTAGGCAGATTTTTTTTCCTTTTAATATTTTAATGAGTTAGGGCTGTTCAGCTTCTCCCACAAAAGCGAACATTTTCAAATTCCAAACTTAAGTCAAAAAAGACATTAGCAGATCCACAGGGAGCATAACCATGAAGAAAGTAACAGGTGATTTTTCTTCCTTTACTAACACAACTCTGGCCTAGCAACTCAGCCCTACAAATTCTGCAACATTAAATATGAAAAACAATGTATTGCAATAGTTCTATTAAATTCTGCATGGGTAACATAGAATTGAAAAATTACTCTCCAGCTACTGGTAATATACAATATGGCAAGCGGAACTGCAGGATGTAATTTTACCAGTATTTAAAATAAACCTATGATAAGTATTGTTTATTTTATATGACACTAGATAGCTTGAAATCAATGGAGATTTACCCTGATCATGCAGAATTACAACTGCATTTGCAATTCATCAGGAAATGCTTTAGTTTAATACTTTCTTCCTGTAGTAGAGAATGGATATTTGTAATAGAAATTCTCATAAAATACATTTTTTTATGTCCACCACAACCTATTTACTTTAGTAGATGTGGGAATACAAAAATATTCTACAGAGTGTAAAAGAGCCAAAGACAACTGACAGCCTGAGCAACAGATGGCACTTTCAGAGGGCACCAGTGTGACAGTATTTCAACTCCATGGAGTCCTCATAAAAGTAGAGACACGCCCTCAGACTTCTAAAAGGAGTTGTAAACAAATTAATTACTTTATTAATTAATCTACATCCCTGCAACCATAACCAAGCTGGCCAGGAGGCACAAATCTGTACTACATGGGAGCCACCTGAAGTTCGAGAGATCATCTTCTCCACAAGGCTTGTGGCACTGAGTTCAGAGTTTGATTCCAGTTTTAAATAATTTGTGACTGCCTCCCTTGGGCCTGGGCACCGCTATTTCCATTCTACCCCTGGAGCCCCCTGGGTTCATCCTTTTAACCAAAGTATAAAGCTACATACATAGAGGTCACTGTTAGTCACAAAAACAGATTCTTGTGTTTGGTGTATTTGATCTTTTAACCAGCTGCTTATCAGGACCCTGCAACCTTATCTACTTTCCATCTGTGCCAACAAGACACTTGAAGCTAGAATTACAGTAGCAATTTACACCACTCAGAGGTCTGAAGTTCCTCAGCCAAGTGGCAGCACCTTACTCATCCTGATCCCCACCAGAGAAAATGTATTTGTCCAATTAAAAGATGTGAAGGAGCCCCACAGGTCCAGTCCTCCACCCCTGTAAATCTCAAGGGCACAGAGCCATTTACACCAGTGCAATGTCTCAAGGTGAAACAGCAGATACTCAGTCACCAGCCACATACCAGCTACCCAGAAGGACAAAGAGTCAGTTTTCTTGCTGACCCACCAAAAATTGTATCTATTTACTAGGATAAACACTTTAACATGATTTGGGGTTTACATCCTGAAAGACATTTTAAGGATTTAAAAAATCACCTGGGACTCCAAACAACTGATTTCTCTCTCCAGAAAGCTGCTCTTTTCATACAAGTTTCAGTACTTTTTGAGATTATAAACTGCAAGACAGCAGCCACAGCAAGGAAGATGGATTACAAAGACAGACTACTGTAATTTGGCATCAATAACATAAGGCTTAAAAAAATAACAGAGTAAGTGCATTAGAAGTTCAGAACCATAGGCAAAACAAAGAGTTTGTAGAAAAGAAAAAATATATAAACCGCTACAGCCAAAAAGAACATCCTTGGAAAAATTTCTTAGTCACAAAATATGAACCCTGACATGAAATAGCCAAGCAGTCAGGCCAATATTCATTGATTAAAACGCCAAAAAGCATGAAAATGCAAAAAGAGCATGAGAAATTTGAAACATCATTGCAGAGTACTGACCCACATGGTAAGTTTTGAGTTTCTCTCAGAAACCATCTGCCACAAAAAGACCACATGGCAGTTGGTTCACTCAGACAGCACTCCAACAACAGAAAAAACCTTCCAAAGAGCTGCTATGAAGTACTCCAGTGGCAAATTAGCTATTGTTAGGAGACTGTGCATGTTTGAAGGATATTTCAGGCAATAGAAACTGCAGAGGGAGAGGATAAAGCCTTATTTGACAGTGCAAACACCACCAGTTTCTTTTTGCTCCATTTTCTCGTTACTTTTTAACAAGAGTTTGGAGGCTATTCTTCCACAGGGCCCATTCCCCATCAATTCTTTCTTTTCCTGACAAGAAGTAGCAGATTACAACTGGGTAAGGCATCCCTACCCCAACAGCTACCCCGTGGGCTGGGGGGACCAGAGCTATCAGAAGCACCCAGAACTGCATGCAGACACACATTCCTCCATTCCCCACCCTCACCTGACTCAAGGTTCACCCACCAGCAATTTTTCCTTATTTTATTTCATTTCAAAAGTTTATACAGTAACCTGTTTTCTCAGTTACCTGAATCCACCCTTTCCTTTGTTCCCTCTTGTGCCTTTCCCTTCCCTCTGAGGTCAGGTTTTCCCAGAACCTTCTTCTGAGGAATAGAACTGTGGCCTTCCCCATCTTCCTCCTCTTTGTATCTTCATCCCTCACACACTTCTTTCCCCCTCCCAAACAAACCCATCTCAAAGCCCACGCTCAGCAGGAATTAAAGACAGATGTGCCTTAGAGAAAGACCAAGGCAATAGAAACACTGCCATTCCATCTTTTCTACCAAAAACTAACTCTCTGATGCTCTCCAGTGAGCAGCTTCTACAGAAGACCAAAGCTTTGTGTTTCATGTTCCCCACCAGCTGGCCAAAGGTTTGTGGCTCTTTCTTCTTGCTATATTCTGGGAGCTTTGAACCCAATCTTCATGAAGTTTTAAATGACTAGTTCTGTGTGAAACAGGACACAGGCAGAGGACAAACACGTAAGGATAACCCCCAGAGACAAACAACCAGGGAAAAATATCTGTCAGTGACCTCGCCTGGAGAGCAGGGGGGAAAAAAAATAAAAAGAGTTTCAGGGCAATTCCAGGTCACTCCAGAATGGGACAGTAGTGAAAAGGAGCTTTCTCCCTTGAAACCTGACCAGCTCAGGTTTGAAGATACACCACATAAAATCATCTCCAAACCACACCATCTGACAAGACCCAGTGCTTTTCTACTCCATGTGAAATTCTACTGAGACACACACACTCATCTCTATTTCTAGACAGAGTCTGGTGCAGAACTCTGAAGGAGAACCAAAGCTTAACAAGTGTAAGTTCTGCACAGAAGCAATTCTATGCTGTACAAAGGGAGGCTGTTTCCAGGCTCTCCTTGGTTTATGAGGAAGCAGTGATTTTAGAAAGCTTGGAGCTCAGATGAAGAGACAATGAAAGCTCTACAGCAAATAGGAAGATATGTCTGAGTCAGAGCAGCTTCAAAATTTCTGATTTTCTGCTTTACAGATTGCTGTTTCTCCTAGTCTAATTCTGTGATGGAAGACAGCAAGAGCAAACTAAAAGGCTGTGTTCTTCCTGGAATTTCTAAACACTTATTCTAGCTTACGCTAATAAATATTTTCATCCTTCCAAGTCTGGAAAGCTTGTTTACAGTGAAATCCTCTGAAACAATGAAACATCTGATTTTCCCATTGAAATGGAGGTAAATGTACTTCAGCACCTCAGAACTATCCGTATGGTCTAATAATGCCTTGTATCACAACTCAGTCATATCTTTACCTCCTATCAATTCAAAAACAGCCAAGCAGAAACACCAGCCTTGATGTCAGCATCTACACAATTTATCTCATAGGAAAGGATTTCCTTTTGCTGTCCACAGAGCCAACATCAAGAGCTCTTCCTTTTCAACCCAGCAAAAACTTTGCCAGTGCTCACTGCCCACACAGAAGCAAGGGCTCTCGTGGCAGTCCCACAGCCAACACTGCCTTGGCTTTTCTGCCTTCACATCAGTCTCACTGAAGGGCAGGGTTGAGTTAAATATCTTCCCAGAGTATGAGCACTTCAAAGCCCACACAATTATTGTTTATTTTAATTTGAAGTTAGCACCAGTCTTTCCCAAAATATTTTGGTCACCAATAATTTTATCAGTAAATAAAGTATTCAGGAATATTGAAAATACAGGGCTGCCTTTTTTTTTTTTTCCTGCCAAGGGAAAAAAGAAATTAAAAAAATCTGTTGAAGCAGAATCCATTATGAACTGCAAGACAATACACAGTCCAAAAGTTACATCAGAGTATTCTCAGTCCTGCCAAATGCATCTTTACTGAAATTGTTTAGTAGGAAGAAGGTGATGTATCATGCCATTATTTGAAATGTACCAAATA
Organism: Turdus rufiventris; assembly: GCA_013186435.1. Lineage (NCBI taxonomy): Eukaryota > Metazoa > Chordata > Aves > Passeriformes > Turdidae > Turdus > Turdus rufiventris. The sequence continues at coordinate 594,980 of PYHW01009817.1, read as the reverse complement.
TTTCTGCAGTACATCTTGGGTTTGCAACTGTAAGAGTGAAATATTACACACATATTGCCATCTCATGGATACTACAAACACTTGTTTAGAATTCCAGCAACGCAATCCCTAACAGAAAAATATGCAGAATACACAGCAAATAAAATTGTAAAGATTTACAACGTGAAAGCAGGAACTTCACATTTGAAACGGTCCAAAAATCTGCCTCAGATTCCCTCGTAGTAGTTACTATTTTTATGACTTGGCTCAGACTTGCTTTAATCTCTTTATTTAGGGAGAAATTGCAAGCTTGCCAACTCTAGCAAATGTTAAGTACTTCAGTAAATTCCCCATCAATATAGGTCGTGCATTCGAGGGAACAAGAATGCGGTGAGTAAGTTCTGCTCCATCTCCTGCAAAGAGGATTTCAGAGCAAGGCAGCGATGGGAGGGAGAGATAAACAACGTGGCTAAGCCCCTCTTTGAGCTCCATCCTCCTCTCCAGACATCTGTCCCCACGGCTGTGTGCCGGGATTGAGATGTTACGTGCTGCAGCTCGCCCAGCCCGCCCTTACCCCGCATCCCTTCCATCTGAGCAGCACATGGATCGCCAAGGCTATCGTCACTCTTCCATTAAAGTTCAGCAACAGCACGAGGCGAGTTCCAGCAACTCAGCAGAACCACGGCAATCCAACAGATGTAAAGACGCCTGGGCACGGAGGATGAATTCGGGAACAGCCCGAATAGCCTGGGCAGACTTTGCGGAGCATCTCGGCCAAAATGCCTAAACCCACCGAGTCCTGTCACACCCCGAGTTTCGCTTCCAAAAAAGAACTTGGCGGCCAACAAACCAAACCGCGCATCGCTCCTGGGGCTGTGCTCCAGCATCCCTCTGCCCAGAAGGGCCGGGACAAGCACCCGGACAAGTTTGGGGGACAGAGCCGGGGTCACCGGGGGGATGCGCTCAGCCGAGCCGCCCCTCCCCGGGCTGGCTGTCTGGCTGTCTGTCTGTCTGTCCGTCCGCAGCGCAGCACGGACACGGCAGCGCCTGCCCCGAGCCGAGGGCACCGCGTCCCCGCAAAGGAGGAGGAGGAGGAAGGGGGAGGCAAGGGAAGGAGAAGAAGAAGAAGAAGCCATTACCAGAGTTTTGTTCCCGTTCTTGCTGAGCGGGCCGCGGAAAACTCCCTTGATGTTGCGAAAGTGCCCGTTGCTGAGGTGCGCGGAGCTGATGACAATGTAGTAGCACTCCATGGGGCCGGAGCCGCCTCCTCAGGCCGGGCAGCGCCGGGGGTGCGGCCCCTCAGCGCGGCAGGAGGAGGATGAGGAGGAGGAGGATGAGGAGGAGGATGCGCGGCGCGGCCGCGGCGGAGCCGAGCGAGCTGCCGCCGCCGCTGGCAGGCATAGTGCTATTATAGCGAGCAGCCTTGCCGGTCGGCTGCACTGAGCCAATGGCAGGGAGCCACTGGGCTGGTACCGAGCGCTGTCAGAGGAGGACATCTGTCACACGCCGCCTCCACCGCCACCCACCGCCCCGCTGCCCCCGCCGCGGACGGGCAGGTAAAGGGGACGGGCGGGGGGCACAGCCGGCACCCCCACGGCAGCCAGCCCCGCGGGTGGGCTGTGCCCTCCTTTTTCCGGGGGTGGGGACGACGGCGAGCGCGATTCCTTGGGGATTTGGTGGGGAGGGGGGGGGTGGGCACGGAGAGATGCCCGCGGTGCGACGCCCCCAGCCCGGCGCTCCCCGCCCTCCCCCGAGCATCCTCCGCGCCCTCCACCGCGCCCTTCTCTTTTTTTTTGTCACACGTTTCTCCATCACCCAACTCACAGGCACCTCCACCTGCCCTGGCTCCATCCGGCCCGTGAGCACGAAATTGGGGCCAATCGGTCATTTCACGGGCTGAGCTCCATCCCGCCCCTCTGCCGCAGCCCNTTCTCTCTTTTTTTGTCACACGTTTCTCCATCACCCAACTCACAGGCACCTCCACCTGCCCTGGATCCATCCGGCCCGCGAGCACGAAATTGGGGCCAATCGGTCATTTCACGGGCTGAGCTCCATCCCGCCCCTCTGCCGCAGCCCATCCCCGCCGCATCCCGCCCGGCCAGCCGCAGCATCCTGCCAAAACTTCTGGGTCACGGCACGGAGGAAGCGCTTTGTCCCTTCCCGGGGAGCCCCCATCCCTCCTCCCCGGGGGCTGCAATCCCCCTGCCCGGCTACTCACGGTTCTCCCGGCCCCGAGAGCCCCGCCCGGCCTCGCAAGGAGAAGGACAACAGCCATGGTTTCTTGCAGGCTCTGGCGCAGGCTCTGCGATCCTCAGCTCGCTTCTACAAAGCCCCCAGCAAAATGTGCTAAAAGCCATCAGGTACATCGGCATGAGGTGGCTGTAGCACATCCCTGCTCCTTCATAAGTGTTCCTTTCTCTTTCTGGCTGCCAGGACCAGAATTTGTCACAGTCCGAGATGTGCACAAGAAAGATGCTTAAGTGTGGTGTGTTGTTTTGTTGTTGTTGTTTGTTTTTGGTTTTTTTTTTCCCATAAGATAGGTGTGATTTGCAGCTTTCTCGTGTGAGGTGTGAAACACTCTTAGCTGCCTCATCTTCCAACCTGCCTTACCTGCTTTATTCTGGGCTGATTGATGGCATGAATTTCCAGTGCCAAAAGAAGGAACACCTTAGAAATGAAGCCCAGAAACGTGATGTAAGAGCTGAACACGTCTCTTAGTCAGCATTTACTGCTGGCAGCATCTTAGCAGTGTCCTGTCATCCTGTCCTCCAAAGCAGATGAGCTGCTGCCAGAAGACTTCCCAGCACTTCCCTGGCATCAATTACTGTCTCAGGTGTTCACCTCCTTGATGAAGAAGGCCCCAGTTTTTGAGATGTGCATCCTTCTGATAAACATCTTCTGTCATTACCTCCGTTCGTACACAGTGAACAGTAAATTTTGACAGCTGTCACTCATCCTTTAGCATTTCCAGCGCTTAGGAAGGAATTATGGAAATGGCAAAAGTGGAAAGTTTTGACAGCTGAGACACAGGTGAGAGATCAGAATTTGCTGCTACAGCCAAAAAAAGAGTGTGATAACCCACAGTAACATGATTTTTCTGGTTATGGGGATGTACGTGTACATCTAGAAATAACAAGCAAGTTCGTTGCCATGTGAAAATCTAGTCAATATTATAAATACCTGATAAATTTAAAAACACAGCACATTCAAGGCCTGCTTCCCACTTCAGACAGGATCAGGGTGTGGTTCTCTCTCAAAAATGTCAGAAGTTTAGGTAGGATAGAGTAATGAAAAGAACATGAAATTATGCAAGAAATAAAATTAGGCAACTCTTTCCTGGGTATAACTTGGACTAGAACAATCTTTTTTCCACCTTTTAAAAAGAGCATTACTGACATGTGAGGACCCTTCTGCCTGGGAATGAAACTCCACACATCCACCACCTCAAAGAGCTGGAACCTTTTTCTCTGAATTCCTTGCACAGACATATTACTGACACATTTACTCCCAGCAGCCATACCTGGGCCCTTTCAGGGTTGTACAGCTGCTCTCTCTGGCCATGCAGAGACTTGTTAAGGGTCCAAGCACTTGGGAACATCTTCTTGCAGCAACAGAGAAATAAGCTACTCCCACAGCTCGTGTTTCAAAGGTTAACCCTGCTTTGTGCCAAACAGAAGTGACCAACAGCATGAAAATCACTGTCCTCCTCTATTAAGGAAGGGGGGAAAAAAAACAAGAAACAATTAAAAACCACTTGATTCATCCAAAGCACTGAATAAGCAAAGGACAAGTAGTACTAAATAAAACCTGACAAGCAAAATATATATATTTTCTACTGCTTATTCTGGTTGGCCTCTATTTTTTTCTTTTTTTTTTCCCTCTTTGGGCTGAACTCTGACACTTTGCTATCTTAACCCTTCACCTGTTTTCTTTGCTCATTCTGTTCATTATGATCACACAGGCTCAAGATGCTGCTTCCTTCCCAAATCTTTTATTTTTAATAAATTGCTAATTTCATCAATCCCTCAACCTATGGCTCCTACCCATCATCAGTCTTCCCTATCTCCATTCTGTCCTGCTCTCCTGGGTAAGTATCTGGGGTTTCAGCTGTTCATATTGCTCTTTATTCAAATCTCTGCTATATAATAATAACCAATGCTGATTATTTACTCATTCTCTTATTCTTCTATTTGGGAAAAAATATCTCCAAGGAATTGTTCCTGTATAAAACGGCAAGTATCAACTCAAGAAACACACTATGGATTTGTGAGATTTTCTGGAAAACTTGTGAACTAGAAGCCAGTGATCAAATTAAACTAATTCTTGTGCATTCTACTGTTTTTCTGCCTGTGAGAATACTCAATATTCTGCATTCTAATATTTAATAGTATTCATTATTTGAGAAATAGTCCTGGCATAAGGCAGAAAAAATATTCAAGAGTACAAACAATCCTCTTTTGGTTAACAGCTTTTAGAGCGTGGCACAGCATATGTGTTACTAACATATCCTGAGAATTCATTCACTGTCTCCTGAAACATACCCAGCAAGGATAGAAAGGAATAGCTGAGCTCAAGTCACAAGAAACTCAATTTAAGTTCCCATAGCAATTCTTATTGAATTCAACAAACTTCACTTTATGCTGAGAATATCTCCCTGTAAGTAATCTGCTGCCTGAGACACTCCTTTTTACCATCTCCTGCACCTTCAGGCTCCTTGTGTTGATGCTTGGTTTTCTTCTTCCTTTTCACTTAGCCTTGTGTGTGTCTCCCTGTTTGGGATGCCCATCACCCCTGCATGAGGCAGAAGGAAAGCTGGGAGTATCCTGTGCACCTTTTAAAGGCCATTATGGGGTAATGTACATTATGCACTGTATTACAACTGCATTCATTCATCAGCTGTGGGGGTGGTGCAGCAGGAAAAGAGAGGAAACTGGGATACTCTGGTAGCCTAGTTCCCAGCACATCCTTCGTGCTGTGTGAAGAGTATCAGAGTGGGCTCCCTGTTCCAGCGCTTGAGCTGAGTGGAATCACAAAGCTGGGGGAAGGCAGTGGTGCCTCAAAGCCCTGCAGCATGCAGAAAAAATCAGGCAGCCTGCAGCCCCCAGCGTTGTGTCACAGGGAGAGGACTGGGGAAGCTTGAATTAATGTTTCTGCTCAGTCTCAAAAGTGGCAGCAAAGATTTATTAAAACATACTCTGTTTTCTTTTTTTTTTTTTTTTTTTTTTTTTGCTCCAGCCCTCTAAAGCTCATCATTTCACACCACTGCTTATTCAGAACAGCTCCAGGAAAAAGTTTGTCCAGCAACAATTATCCCTTCCCTCCTTTCACATATCCACCCAGCATCTGTATCTAGCACCACATTCCAGCCTTCAGAAATGCAAACACTTTTCTGCCCCTGCTCTTCCCAATCACCAATATTATCACTTCAGGATACTATTGAGAAATACTGTGTTGTTACTGGATATAATACACCATTCTCTGTCTCTTCCTTTATAATGTTGATGCTGCAGAATTTCCCTAACACCACATGCACACTGCATCTTTTTGTTTTCTTCCCTAATGCATTCTTAAGAGAAAGAAAACAAACCAAACCAATAAATATTTAAAATGAAATTGCAAATGACACCCTGAATATGAGGTGACACCAAGTGACTCATGTACTACTATAGCATTAAGCAGCAGGATATTTTACAAAGGCCAGAAAACATCTGATGGCCCAAGCCAAAACACCTGATGGCTGCACAAGCCACCCTCGACCATATCCAACACTGAAAATACAATTCACTGTGCTATGTTAAACATTCCCTTAGAAGCAAATCCTCTAACAAATAGAGTGTCTGTATGTGAAAAGCAAATGGAGCCAGCAACTGGAAAATGAATCCCTGAAACAGTCCGTCATGGAATTATAGCTTCCCAATATCCGTTCAAACCAAACGTCCAAGTCAAACCCTAACAGAATAAATGAAATTAAATTATCAAAAACTGTAAGAAAAAAAATTGGATTTTATCTCAGAGGCAATGCTTCCATCTCTAGTGGAAAGCATACCTGCGTGTGGCAGGGGAATCTTTAGCTGGTTTTGTTTTTTAGATGATCTTTTCTAAAAGGTCTTTAAGGTCCCTTCCAATCCAAACCATTCCATGATTTTTCTCAACTGACTGCTCTATGAAATCTTCTTCAGTTTCACTTCTCTA
>PYHW01009817.1:561722-588759 GCA_013186435.1 Turdus rufiventris | reverse complement strand
CAGAATGGCTGTGATTCCACCAAGCCACCAGCCAAAGCTCAATAAAATCCAGCAGGCAAGGTACAGAATTAGCATTACATTAAAGCAAACAACACATGACCCCTGTACACAATTTCCAAAGAGATTTCAAGCAGCCATTCTGCATCTGCTACTTTTCTGGAAAGGGAGTTCACTATATGATGAGCATCAAGTTTTCATTTTTACCAATTAAATTTTTAAATCAATTTTATCCAGTTAAAACTTGCTTTGTTAAAAATACAACATTTCCAAGGTACTTAAGAAATTAAAAGCTCTTCATGAAAATGAAAGAAGGTATTTAGGGAAAACCTGATAAAAGGAAATTCACAAATAAATAGGAAAGTTTTGAACTTTGTGATCTAGGATAGCAGAACATCTGTGGTCATTTGTTACAAACAGATCATTTTCCCTGCCAACTGCTACACAACTTTTTTCCAGAGTTAAAAAATCTGGAGTCTAAAAAATGGATCAGAAGTATTCCATAGTCAATTAGAAACTGCCCATCAGTGAGCCTGTGCTCATTTACTGAAGCAGTAAATGAAGCAGGAGGTATTTCCGTGGGAAGAAGCCCTGAAGTTCACACCAGGAGCTGGCATCAGCTCCAGACTTTTCCACTGGGTGGTGGTAATGAGATCAGCAAGTTCAGGAGTGCTGGTAGCAGAGCTCAGACCACCACTATTCACTCATTTTTTTGTTCATTCAGTCATTCTGTCTCTCCCTCTGTACACACATCCCTAGCCTATGTGCACTGGAAATCTACTGTCACAGTAGTGAAAGGATGGATGGAACAGTTCTAAATGTTTTAAGGGCTGGGCTGTAAAATTAATCTTAACACAGTTTGCTGCTTTAGCATTCAGCTCAACGACATCATTTTCTCAGTGTAAAAGCTGAAGAGAGTTGAGGTGAGACAGATGACAGGTCAGAAAATAGCACTATTTATTCCTGAATGAGCAAGTATAAATTAGAGCCCCACTGGAGGGAAAAATGCTCCAGAGATTCAAATTGTAATAGATTTCATCGAGTTCAATATATGACATGCTATGATGGCTTCCCTTTTCATGTGATCTGTAATTGTCACAAAAGAGAATGGAAATTAAATTAAAAATGTTGTGTTTACTTTCCCAACGTTACACATTTCAGTGAGACCCATTTTTCAAAATGGGAATGTTTGGCATAATCTGAAAATCAAAGCCCTTTACAATATTTATGGTTATGACCTCCCAGCTTAAAGCACCATAAATCACTTCAAGCATTAACTGGTTCACTTTCACAGGGCACTAGTTGTAACAACACCAAAACACAGCTCAGTATCAAGCACATGCTGGGGAAGGATATTTCTAATATTATATTATATGCTGCCTTGCCATACTTCTAAAACAACAAAGTTTTTATGAATTATGATTTAAATACTGGTAGGTATTTAAACGTCTTTATTTGGAGTCCTTATTTGGCCCTGCTGAGTGATGCTTGACACTATCAGCTTACTGTCTGAAAGGTCCTGTTTGTTCATTAGAACAAACAAATTTTTTCTTCCCTAATAACTGATGGCTTACCAGTCTGTCTGCTGCAGCAAAAGAATACAAATTTGCATGTTAAAATACTATCAAAAGAATTCAATATGCAAAATATCTGTAAGTTATGTGCGTAATTAAAGAGAACCATATCAAAATAGCTCAAGCACATTATAGATTACTAGCCTGAAAAAAAAAAAAAAATCATGGTAAGAAACAAAGTCAGTATTGCTCTAAAAATAGGCAGGAGATCCAAAGCCCAGTGTATCTACTTTGGCATTTGGACAATTAAAAAATGTCTAATTCATTTAATTCAGTAAGAACGTACTCATTGCTCCAAGCTATATAAATCATGCCAAGCTTTACCAAATGCACGTTTCCTTGAGTATCTGTAAGACCTGTATGATCAGAAGGCAAAATATTATCGACAGTAATGTCAAGACAAGTGCCATGGGTAAGGTACAAATCTGTGCCCAAACAGCAACATGAACTGCTGCTTCTTCATCCAGTCTTTGAGGTGCCTTGGAGCTATGGTGTCCTTGCATTCCTAAGCCTGAATTAACAATCCTTCTTGTCCACATGATGGGGGAATGAAGTATCATAATTATTAATGGCTACACATTAATTTAATTAAAATAATGAGCACTCTGACATCATTTATTTATTATTAGATTGGAAAAAGTGAGTTCCATGATTTTTCTGTTCTTCATCTGTGTTCACATGGGAAGTGTTATTGGAGACAAACCTTCTCCAGTTTTAAAAAACTATGTTTCACTTCCTTCTTTACATAATCATGACACAATGTATGCATGCATATATTATAGATATGTTTAAATAGGAGCTTAATTTTCTACTTTCATTATTGCTATGTACACTCCAGTGTCACTTGACAACTGCATATTACCTTTTCTCCACACAGACCTGAATTTAATACAAGATATCTATTATCTAGACCTACACTCAAAATAAAGCATCTCTGCTTTTACAGATTCTCAGTCCTGACACCTCCTAAATATATTAAATTACCCTTGAACTAACCTTAACATCAGCATTCCCACTAGAACCAGTGACCCTAATGCGTTCTAAATGCCTGAAGTTAAGAGGAAAAGAAAGTATAAAATGTTTTAAAAGTCAAAACACAACTGAACTATTCCCTGGGAACCCATGTGCTGCCGTCTTTACAGGAAAATGCATTTACTGTAAAAAAACCAGCCAAACCAAAAAAAAAAAAAAAAATTAACATGCAAGAAGAAAAAAAAATCTGTACTCAAATTCTCACCATTCTGGAAGAAATATTAAGTTTAGATTTACCGATTTTGAGTTAGTTTGGGAAAAAAAAAAAAAAAAAAGCAACAAAACAACAACCAACCAAACAACCCACCCCCTAAACCAACAGAAATATTTCCACCCTACTTGTTTTGAAGCCCACCTTGGAATTTGGACCTTGCATCTCTTAAGGCTGAGCCTGGTAGACTCAGATACTGCTAGGACAGTCCTTCAGTCCTTCATGATGCCTAAACTTGCCACTTTTAAATGTCTTTGCTGCTGCCCTTTTGTCAGCTGCAGATCACCATCAATTATTTGACCTAACACTGAAATAAAAGCATCTCCAAGCTTTTCTCTCCCTTTTTTAATAAATAATCATGCAAGACACTCAAGTCTCAGTAGCTTCTGCTGGTAAAGCTTTGTTGTCACTACTTTAATTCTTGAGCATAAATTGATTCCTTGAGCTTCCTGGTTATTTTTTAACATCTTCCCTAAATTCCCCCTGCTCACTTTCCTGAGTGAAAAAATCTCTTGCAAAAGTCTATTTGGGTCCAAATGACCATAAGTGTCATCTACTTGCAGGCAGAATATATTTAAAAGATCAACCCTTCAAGACAGCAATTTAAGGTTTTTTGATTGGATATTCACCTCCACGTTATTTTCAGAAAGCAAAACACAGATTAGTTTTGGAATAACACCCTACAGGCTGAAAAGCGGGAGCCGTAACAAAATTGTCTGAGGGTCTTTGAGGATAAAAATAATGTCAAAAATGGGATTGACTGTAAGGATGCAGGGCACACATGTAGCTCTGTGCTGCTCCTTCATCTTCCTGGCTCTCCACTCGTGGGGGTTCTGTGACATTGGCACTCCAGGCTGTCCTTGCACTCTCCCCTCGTGGCTGGCAAGCCCATCTTGTCTTTTTACAGGGACCACAGACTCCTCACACCCACAAATTGCTCTTTTCATTGCTTAAATTCCAGCCCAGCCAATTCTTTGACTGTAGCTGATGCTTCATTTTTCAGAGTGTGTTTTCCTACCATTTCTTATCTGCAGTTTACTCACTCCTCACATGAGGAGCTAACAAGAAAGCCAAGAGAAGCCCAAATACTATTTGTATTAATTTATTAGCAGGAAGCCAATTTTGGCTCAATATCACAACCGTGTATTTTGGATTTAACAGGACATTCCTCAAACTGAAGGCCAGCAGAAAAGTAAGTGGATTTTGGACAAAGCATTTTTCTGCCCTTGTGAAAACAGCAGCAGGAAACAAACTCCAGTGGTCAGAATTGGACCATAAAGATGAAAAACCATATGTGTTTCTGGTCTTCAAATTGCTACTCTACAGAGTGATAAGAGACATCATATAGAACCTTATCAGGATTTAATTCCTAACAGAAATGAGAAAGGAATGTGCAAAGCCCCTCTTGCATGATCTAGCACTAGATTGCAGTACGTGATAAAAATATCTTAACAGTCATATACCTAAGGAAGATAGCATTCCATCTCTCCTTCCTGAAGATGCTTTCTATATACAAATTCTTTTTAAAATAGCATATTTCTGGTTTGCTGTGCATGACTGTCTTCTTCAGGAAATGTTTTTTGGCAAAAACCTCCTCACAGTCACTATATCTTTTTAGCTCTTCTGTAATAATACTTTGTAAAATGCTCTTAGTAAATGAGGTTTTTGAATGAAACCTGTCAAGGTATGCATACTACAAAAATGATTGCTGGATTTCTTTGAAATTTTTAATTCTTGGTGTAGTCTAACTGTGTCATAAAGGTTCTGGTCTAAAGCCACCACCACTATGTGATAAACCTGCTTTGTATGTATTTCTATTTTGTGCATCCTTGCCATGTCATTCTGCATCCCCTTGTATCCTAAATATATTTACTAAATCTCCCACATTCTATTCTATTTCTAGCCTCTACCAACGACAACGTTATTTCCAGACAAACTCGAATTTCCAAGGGGCTCACCGCGAGTAACGTTGCCCTTTTTGACCAAGAAAACGAGTACATTCTAACCCAAATTTTATACTTTTCACTTTGTGATGTATTTACAGCAGGGACCCTGCAAGGAGCATTTACAAACAACGCAGGCATGTTCAGCATCCATGCAGGGATGCTGTTCTGGGAACAGCAGAGGCGAGCGGTGCTCTGGGTTTGGGAGTATTGCTCTGTGGGTAGTGGGCAGCATTTTAACACAAGTGACCACAGGAAATGAGGGCTCCCTCCCCTCTGCTTCGTCTTTTTCCTGCTCTACAGATTGTGCAGTTTTCTCCTCCTCATGTTTTTAAGATAATCTAATTTTTAGGACCTAAAATACCTGTCACAGCAGTCAGAGCAGGATTATTTGCTGCTGTGGCTATGCTACACCATAGCTCTCATTTCACAGCACTGCAAGTGTCATCAAAAGGAATCTTTTTCCAAGGCCATCTTGGAATTTTGCTAAATAAATTTTAAAAGGCTAATTATTAATAAAACATACCAATAATACATAGCCTTGAACAGACTGAGACTGTGGCCATCCTACATTGTTTCAACAATTCATGAGTCCTGCGCCCCATGCTTTTAAAAAAAAAAAAAAAATTAAAAGCCCACAGAAAGCACTTCTAGTTCATATTTCTGACTCTGCTTCCTGGAAACATCTCTGAGAAGGGTTTGGCTGTTCCTTGCCCGCCCTGCACACCCATTGGGATGCTGAGGCAGCGAGGATTTCCCACTCCCATCTCCGGCACGTCAGGTTGTTCTGTGACTCTGCAAAGCTCTCTGCAATTCCTGGTGCTGTGCCAAGCCTGCCTGGGAAGCCACACTTCAACCAGCTCCTCATGCCACAACCAAAACCTCGCAGAAATACTCTGCTGACTACACTCTTAAATACATTTTGGCGTGAAAAAAAGCTTCAGATAAGTGGAAATTTCAGCAAAACCTGACCTTTCCTTGGACATGCTTCAAGACTTACTGCAATGTTATGCTCCAATTATAGAAACACTCCAAATGAATAAGTAGATATTTAAATTTTACAGATGCCACCCTAAGGAAAAATTTTAGTTAAACATAAATGGCGTGATTACCTAATGGGCATAGCAAAATGTTAGGAAAGTGATGTGTTTGGATAAAACAGCAACGATTAATTTTTCATTTATTTTTTTTTCTCAAATATAACATGCTTCTGGAGATCATATTTAGTGAACATACTCGTGGTTCCAGGCCCACACAGTATTTTAATTCCATAAGGTGCGTGGGAGGTTTTTTAAATCCACATAATTTTGTGTTATTTTCTTTTTGCATGTTAAGTTATTATCATCAGATGGAGGGGAAATTAAACATTCTGAATGTGTTAAAAGCCTTGGTCTTCTTGACTCCTATTACCAACTGCTAACTATTGCTAAACTCATCCATTTTTGGAACATGAACAACCTTGATAACATCAGATGAAGACAAAATAAAAATAGAGCTTTGGCAAATCCTGTGAATTGAATTCCGGTATCTCGGAACACCGTGTGAAGCTCTTGATTGGCTTTGCAAATGTAGCTCACTATATTAATACTGAAGCTAACTCATTTCCTAACTTTGCTAAGAGCAGCCAGAGCTATAGTCATGCTGGAATAGTGAGGAGCTGAATAAAATCCAGGCTATGAATGTAGCTGGGGTTTGTTTTTTCTTTCCCTGGGAATGGTTTTGGGAAAATTATTCCTAAAAAACTTTATATCTAGTCATCCTTTCCTTTGGGGCACATGATATATGTTGTTTCCTCCTTTTTCTGAGCCTGGGCTGCCCTTGGGTCCTTGGTTCCATGGCTGCCATGGCCTGACAATGAGCACACAAAGAGCTGCTCAGCTGCCTTCTGACACAAACGTGAGAAACAGTGGCCATCAGAAACACCAGGGACAACATCAGGGAGAGGCAGATGCAGTTTTATATGAAAAGAAAGGTAATTTATGCCGATGTAAGTACAATAAAAACAATTCCAGCATGCATTATGTAAAATCCTTTCCTTTTCAAAATCATACCAGCTCTAGAAAATCACATACAATTTAGGTTCTTAACTAATAGCTTTTATTTGGTGGAGTATTATACTAGTCTCTCTGCTACAAGGTGAGAAAAGATAATAGATAAAATTAAAAAGCAAGGAATACTTTAAGAACCACCAAATACCCTGAATTAATTCAATTTCAGATTTAAAAAAAAATAAATCCTCAAATGTCAGGCGATCTCACTGCAGTCATAAATATCTGGAAGTTATTATTTAATGCTTTCTTCTCTTCATAAGCCTCTTAGAACAGAAGCACACTCTCCAGAGATCATTGGCTTACTGTGTACCTAAAGAAATTAAGCTACAGCTCAATTATGGTAAATATATTTCATTTTCCCCCAGGAATGGGCAGGTGAAAGGGTTTAAGTTCAAATGGAAATGAGATTAATAATAAGAAGAAAGTTATTTAACCCCTAACTTATAGAGTGTGGTCCTTGCAGAGCTTTGCAAGAGCATTCACAACCAGTGTAGAAAACAAAGCATAGAGAGAATACACCTCAATTTTTGTTATGGATTTAAAATCCATTTTCAAATCCCATCAGTGAACAATCATCTTCCATTCGGTATCCATGTATTCTGTCAAGTTCTTTTAATAATATTTAAAACCTAATGTAAGCAACAGGTAGCATTTACTGATGGCCATCAATATCACCACCCAAAATATGACACAACTCAGCAACAGAAGATGTCTTCCCACTGGAAAACTTAGAGTGCTTTGGCTACAGCCTTTACTTTCCCTCTGCCAAATTATTTTCACCATATTTTTGATGAAGTTTCCAGATAGGAGTGGTTTTGCTGTTTTGGATCATTTTATCCTATAGGGTCTAACAGAAACCAATTTTCCCCCCATTTCTTTTAAAGCTCCATGACACACTGAATATTACATTAGGGATAGTTTTGCTGTTGCTGGTTTTGCCTTCAACAAACACTGCAATTTAGTGATCCATAAAAATGGTGAGGCCAGGCTTCTGGAAAGGGCACTCACATCCTTAATTGAAACCAGTGAGCACCAGCTACACCAAACTGAGGAAAGCAAGCCTTAAAACCTCCACAAGGAGTTTGATGAAACCAAGATGCATAAATGCAAATCCGTTGGTAATAAGCAGAATCAGAAACCGGAGATCTGGATGGCTCTGTTGTCTGATTTAAAATCAAGACTAAACCAGAGCTTGTCCACAAACAAGGCTACCTGCTTCCCAGACAGAGTGTGGTACATCAGAAAGCAATTAAACCAGAGGCCTCAGCATTTGTTTTTGTTTGGATTGCAGTCAGCACCAGCCATTGACCAATAACAGCATTTAAACAGCAAGCAAGCAGTGTCACAGTTGGGCAGGAGAAGTGAAGCAGCAGAGATTAGGAAATACACTGCAGTGGGAAGACAGCTAAGCACAGGCATCAGTTATTTAAGGATTCAGTCGTGCCTGCTGCCCACAACAACAATAACAACTCTCTCTGCTGTATTTTCAGAATTGAGCTTTCTGCCAACACTAACGCAGCAGCTGCAAACTCCACTAAAGATTTCAGCTTAATTGTTACTACAGGATTCCTCCAAGCCCTGCTAAGCACTGACCTTGCAAGGACTGACCCGTGGCTCTGGAACAGAGTGTGCAGCACCCCCACTTTTGTGAGCCTTTAGGTGTAGAAAGCTTCATTCAAGCTCTTGACATTCCCACAAGCACCACCCCTGCTATTCCATCCCCTTCCAGCTCACATGTTCCTGTAGGCCACACACAATGACAGATAATTTCTTACAGTTTGTGCTGGCATCCTACAAACCCACAAAAAGCCTCTTGCTCCAGCACATGGCAACACATTTGTTGCCTCATCCTGCTCTTGGAGTTAATCAGGGCTAGAGTGTGTTTCCACAAGAAAGGAGCCTTCACTGTTCAGCTGGGAAACATAGATACATGCATATATATTCCATCCATATATGACAAATATATCGATATCTGCAACTATTGCATCACTTTCACCTCTGAGGAATGCACTGAATATTAATACTTCTATGATGTATTGCTGGATTGCAATGTATAATCTTATAAAGGATCTCATTATGATTATCACACTAATAAGTTATGGACAAGAGACTCTGGAGCACGTAAAAAGCATAGTCAAGCTCTCCTGGGTGAGCTCTTGTTTTATATCACACGACAGATCCAAAATAACACATGGACCCCTGCAAACATGGGCAGGAAAAGAGAAAAACCCTTTTGATTGGCACAGGGATGAGGTACTGCTCCAGGAACTCCCTGCTCATGCTGGTAATTTCCCCTGCCATGTTCCCTGTGATTGATTTCCACAAGTAGGAGTAAAACAGAATCATGCACGCTGGGACACTGCCTAGAAAATAAATCTTTGAATTCACCTGACAAAATGAGTCAAGCAGCAATATCACCAGGACCATGATATAGCTTAGTTTGCCTTGCCAAAGAGCAGGAGAGTCTACTCAGGAGCCTCACTCTCAAAGAAAAGCAGTTACTGCTGACAAAATGTGTTTTTCATGGCAGATAGTGCCAGGCTGGGAGTGCTGGCACAGTCTAATGACATAAGTTAATGCTGTATCAACCTAAACCCCACAAGGCTCTGGAACAATAGATCTGAGTGACAGAAAAGTCTTCCTTTGTGATCTATTGAAATCAAATGAAAGGGAAAAGGAAAGGCAAGCAGGTTACAAACAAACCTGAAAGGAAATTTAATGGGTGAAATTCACTTTCCTTTTCCTTTCTCCTCTTCCTGACAGTTTATTGTTGACGTTTTGTTCAGGGCTTTTGCCTATTCATAAATGGCCCTGGTCCCTCTGAACAGCTAGCTGTTTCTAGCTACCACTTCCCTCTACTTCCTTATTTTAATGGAAAACCTTCTTAGTTCTAGAAGAGCCTTCTTCTACAAGGCTATTCTCCATTTAAAATTAAACTGGCTGGCTAGCCAATACTTAGCAGTTCTGCAAAGAGGAAGTTGTTGTCCTGAATTCTTTGGTCCACTCTTATTTTGTACTGAACAGTGATAACTTGCACTGCTCTCCTTCACAAAGAAACAAAGAAAACCCCTCCAAGATCACTTCCTGATGTTCAAGTATAGGAAGTTTGCTGATAGAAAATAGTTAGACTTAATGGAGAATGGATGGGCAATATCCCAGCAGGCATCTAAACGTGACACTTCATTCACAGCTCAGTGTTATTGCAACAATTGCCACTACAGTAACACTTATAAATGTATTTACAAGTAAACACCTTCCAAACAATTGCAACACACAGTGCTGTTGGGGTTACACAGCATAAAAGGAGAGCTAAAAATCAAAGCCAATTTGCCACGTACCTAAAAAGTCATACAACACTAATGCCAAAATTAACAGTGCCGTTATGTTCTATTCATGTAATTCTTTTCTCTCTTCCTTTGGACATGCAAACCTATTTTCCAATCTCTCAGCATCTCTATTTTCATCCCTTGCTGGCTCACACGTTGTAAATGAGTGCACACTTACACTAAGTCAGCATCACAACACTTTTAGGCAAGAGGTATTCAGGGGGAGAGCAGAGATAGCCAGAGGGGCAACTGTGTCTGCACCAATTCTGTACACTCTGGATGGAATTACTACAGGAGAGAATGTACGATCTCTTGCTGGAGCTGAGAAATGCCATCTGATGGAGAGGATGAGAAACAGGAACTGTGGGGAGGTGTTAAATGCTTTTTGGATTTTGTTCCATGTCCAGGTGAACACTTTAAAATATGGCAGCTGTAAAAGCCAAAGCCATACAGTTTTTTTTCCAGACAATTCATTTTTGAATCTGCCTTCATTCTTTCCCAGAAAAAATGCAAATTCCACCAAAAAATTCACATGCATCCAGAATGAATAATCCCAAGTTATAAATAGGCTAAAGAGTCAGGTGATGTGCTTTTTTAATGAGAATTTACACCACACAAAGGAACTGCAGAAGCAATCCAAGCCCCAATTTCTGACTTGTAAACCTTTAACTCAAATCCTCCTCTTTTCAACATAAAAACAACTAGTGAAACATGGAGCTCTTTTACTGACTGATTCGCAGACTTTCTCCCAAACAGGGAAATCAGGACGACACCAAAATATGATTTAAGAAGTCTGGAATCCAGCAAGCTGCTATAAAGGTCCGTATACATGAACCCCTGTAGAGAGTCCCTGGAACCAGCTGGTGAATTGGGTCAGTGTGTGCAGCTTTTGTCCAGCCTAACAAGACAGAGGCCAGATAGGCTGAGCCTAAACTCTATAACTCATGATCCCCCAGGCCCACAGAGCAGCTAAGCCCCTACATGACTGACAGGCAGCTGGATGTGAAACATGCTCTTCTACCTGTGGGATTATATATTTCAGTACAGCTTCTGTCTTTTTATCTCCATTTTCTCCATCTGATCAGGGCTCTCTTTGCTAATACAGGCACCCTCTCTTTGACTTCCAATAGAATAATATTCAGTAATAACCCACAAAGTAAGGCTAACATAGTGATTGCTTTGACTGTACAATCTCTAACATCAGAAGTTACAACAATTTCCTCTTCCCATTCTCTTTCTTCTCGCTACAGAAGTCCAAATTTACATGCTTTACACAGAGAGATTCACCTGCAGAATTACCAGGGAAGAAATTCTCGGGAGTTTTCTCCAACATCTGAGACTTAACTCTTGCCCAGCCTCTGTGAGCTCTCATTTCTGCTGCTGTCACAAGTACCCTACTTTATACAAGAAGCATCCTTTCCTTTTTTCCACTCATTGCTTGCCCAAAGAAGCCTTCAACTAGTGCAGATGCCCACAGCAGCCCAATTCCTTAAATCCACGTTTATGCTGACACCACTTGGAAGCACTGCCCTGCTGCAAAGCACCCAAAGATTCAACTCAAATGGAGAGTAGGGGGGTCTTTAGTGATCAACAGCTTCTGTATTTTATTTGCATCAAAAGCACATATACTATGCTTCATGTTGAACATAAAAAGTTTTTTCCTTCCACTTGGTGAAGGGATCACAACAAACCATCTGTAAACCTCTACAGCCAGCAGATGCAAATGTGCTTTCCCTCCCATTGAGCTGTATCTGAGGGCCAGGAAAGCACAACCTGCTCTCCTCATCTCTCAACAATCTTGAAAAAAAAGTGGCACCAGCTGCTGCAGAACAAATATCACAACAGCTTTCATTTTCCCTTAGACA
Organism: Turdus rufiventris; assembly: GCA_013186435.1. Taxonomy (NCBI): domain Eukaryota; kingdom Metazoa; phylum Chordata; class Aves; order Passeriformes; family Turdidae; genus Turdus; species Turdus rufiventris. The sequence goes on along the minus strand of PYHW01009817.1, from coordinate 576,760 downwards.
AAGACAACTTTTACACCACTTACAATGTTTTCCCACTTTTTTTTTTAGTCTCTGCATAAAAGACTCTCAAATGTGATGTGGGTAATGTAGGAGGGAAGAAGAATCCATCACCACTTGCCAGGGATAAGGCACTAAGGAGAAGAGACTAAGGGCCTGACAGCATCATAAATCAAGCTGTGCTTAGGTTAAAGAAAATAACCCCAACCAACCAAACAACCAGTCAACAGGAATCCCTTCTCAGATCAGATTCTCTCCATCCCAAGGGTTTTGTCTACCACCCATGCCCACACACACCCTCAGAAGCCAAAGTTTTCTGCATTTCCCCTTCTGTCACTGCTTTCTGGATCAAAGTCAGCACCATCCCCACAGCTCCCCACAGCCACTCCAGCTCCAGGACGGGCAGCAGCCAGCACTTGGCATCACATCCTGCAGCTCTTAGCACATCCTGAGAATAAAAGGGGGAGAATGAATCAGCTGGTTTAGAGTTACGGCATTTCTTGGCCATTAGCAGGAAAAAACTACAGGAGATACTGCTGATGAATGCATTCCTCTTCTTCCTGCATCTCAGTTAAGCTTGTAAAGGCTTGTCTGTCAACTCCTGTTCTTCCCAGCATCCATGGGGCTTCCTATGATATAATTATCAAAATAAATTTTTAAAAAATTGCTTTCTTGCTCTTCAACATCAACTATATTTGTAGGGGACATTATAGCTCAGGGAATAGGGAAAATGATAATAAATCTGCAGCAGCAAGGACAGCAAATAACTGCATTCTCATAAGCACTAAGAGTTTTATTTGCCATTCTAAGGATGAGATAAAGTTATACCACAGGTATTCAAAGGAGCTTGAAAAAAGGGGGAGCAAAACATTTCTTCTCTTCCTCAGAAAAAAAAACACAAAAGGTGCCTCTGATTTTAGGGGATTAAAGTGGGTTGCAGCATGACTGCTGCTCACCCAGTCCCATCCCTGAATGGGAAGCACAGAAATACCCATTTATTTCCCTTCCAGCTGCATCACCTGGGAGCTGTGAGCGTGTTCCACGCTGTGATCTCTCCTTGCTGTCTCCAGGCACGGCAGAGGCTGGTGGCAGAGGGGATTAGGCTCTGAGCTCCACTGGCTCCAAGTGTGTCATTAGGATGACTCACACCGAGGAGGAACTGTGCTTTTTGGTGACTCACATGATGGCTAGTTTGGAGCTTAAGCCCTGTGTTCAATCCTTAGCTTGCAATCCCTTCAGTAATCTTCTAATATGAAGTTTAGTTCACACACACAGGCCAGCAGAGCTCCCTTCACTAAAATTAATTGGAAATGGATTGTGAAAAGCCACTCACATTAATCACCATGAGCAGTAAAAAGGAAGTGTGTTTCTTGGGGTGGGTTTTTTCTATTTTTTCATTTTATCTTTCTAAAGCATAACAGAAGGCCTGCTAACCAAAGTCTGCACAGTGCAGTCAGAACCAGCAAAGGCTTTTCAGAAATCTTTGTAAGCACAGCATCCCTGCATCACCAGAGGTAACAAATGGCCAGATTTAGGTTTGGGCAGAAAACAGCCCTTCAGTGTAACATATCCACTCATCCCCCAGCCCCACCTTTCCCTGTCCTGGAGACACAGCCAGATGGCTTAAAAAATGTGTGGAATATGACATTTTAATTATAGATCACCTGCAGTTAGCCCAGGAGAAGCCTCTCTGAAGAATAAAGGAGAACAATTAAAGAAAAAAGGATAGGCTGGTTTCTAATTTTCTGTCTCCTCAGATGGCACAGGGGAAACAGGAGCAGGGAACAGACCAGATGACAGGCCAATTAAAGTTGTTCTTCTGGCCTGGGTGATGCTGGCACCAAGCCCAGATCTCATTCTCCTGGCATCTCCTTTGTGTCCTGTAGCATCTTCCATCTGAGGAAAAGCATCTCCCAGGGCTCCAGCTGGCACTTATGTCCTAAAGTTTTGGCATTTGCCTCAGCAACTTGCTGGACTCCAGTCCATCCTCCACCATGACCAAGGACAGGATTTTGGTGCAGAGGAAGTGCCATGGCTGATTCAGAAATGATCCCCAATGTGCTGGCAGAGCTGGGAAGGTTTTGGAGCATCCCATGGCCACAGTTGACTTCCCAAGAGCAGCTGTCCATCCCCAGGGGCTGTGGCACTGCATCAGATTAAAAGGTCCAGCTTTGCAATAGATCCTTGCTGCCCACTTTTAGTTAAAGTGGAATTATCTCTGCACTGCAATCCATAAGTTTTGTGGTATTACCAGTAAATGGTTTCGTTCTTTGCATGACAGTTATTTCAGCTCTGAATTGCTCCCGATCAGTCGGCTTAATTCCATCAATAACAACCTAATAAAAGGACTTTAATCTTGCAGTAATGGATGCTAATGGCAGCTTACTCTGGAGTAGCCTTTAATTAAAGCAATTTAGGCTCAGCTCTGGTCACAGCCGATTGCTGGCCCAGGCTTTTGGGGCAAACCACACAAGAGGAAAGAAATTGTATTTGTGGGCTGAAGTGGGGAACTACTCACAAACGTGTCTGAAAGATTTCTTTAGCACTCCAGCAGTAAATATGCTCCACAGTTGTGGGGTTTTTTTATATAGATGGCTTGTTTTAAACAAATCAATAATCCTTTTTTTTTACTCCAGTGAAGTTTGGGGATCAGAAAACAAACCAGAGAACTATCACAGACTCCAGTCCAGATTTAAGAAAGAGTTCAACAGAACAAAATGATGCTGTTCCTTGAACATTTCCCAGATTTCACCCATTCCTTAAAAGAGATGGCGTTTTCCAACAGGTCTGACTTCAATCAGACTCAAGAATTAAACATTCCCCTTTTTTCTCCCCCTTTCTCAAGAGTTTTCCATGCAACAACATCACAGTTTATCGCTGTGCTCTCTTAAGGTCCGAGGGTTTTTTTTGCTCTCTCATCCACGGTGATTAATTTCTCTTTTTCCATTAGACCTCTAATGAGTGTGACACAGAAAATGAGGAATGCAGATTGCCACGGTGGTCTGGGCCGCCTTCAGCAGCCCAAACAAGAGACTGCTCTGCCAGGACAAATGTTCCACCAGCCTGGGAGGAGACAGATGCTGCCATTTTATTTCTGCCTTCCACAAATGAGGCTTGTCATTAAATCCAGGAAGAAAACAAGGACTGGTACAATGCCAAAAAGGTGAAAAGACATGGAGTGTTTTGGGGAAAGCCATTTCCGATGAAAGTGGTGTTGCTGTAGATGTAAAGTCTCAGGATAAAGTAAAACTAGTCAGGTTGAGATGATACAGAGAAAAACCTCGATGCTCTCCTTGAAGATGCATCTACCAAAATTTTCTCCACTGATGCCATACTTAACCAATGTCAGGTAAAGTGATCAGACTGCAGAACACTCAATGAATTAACTTCTCTGAAGCATTTCCTAGCCAGAGAAATGCAAGGCCGAGCTGTAATAGCAGCAATCACATTTTTAACTGATAATTGAATTAATTACTGTAGACATTTAAATTTCACAGCATAAGATAAGCACAGAAATGTTAACATCCAGATATTTCTATCACCAAAGGCAAGTGCTAATTTTTTCGAGTCAATATTCCCATGGCAACTTTGTTACTGCCAACGAGGAATATGAGACAATGACACACATCAAGTGTGTAAGATAAGAGGGAAAAGGGAATATCTAAATGCCTGCAACTTTTTAATTCAGAGAACACCAGAAAATAACAGACAGACCCTTACAGTGATGAAAACGTGTGCTGTGTATCCCTCTGCATCCTCTGGCATACTCTGGAAAAGGTTACTCAGAGGTTATGGAATAATCCCTTCCATTAGATTTCTAAATTTGAGAAGATAGCCATCTCTCTGGAATGGTCTAGGAGCAGGGTAATCTCACTTGACACCAGCATATAGGTGAGACAATGCAGCTCCTCAATTTTAGGATGGGAAATTACTTGCACCTCTTGCCCTCTTGTTATTGCCTCTGCCAGAATCCTGCCTGTGACCACAGACTCAGAAATGGAAAAACAAAACCAGGAGTAACTCGGTGCATTGCACAGCCTTCTTCTTCACTTGCAAGAACATTTCAGGAAATTTCAGGAACTATGTAATTCATAGGTATTTTCAGAAATTTTCTTTTGGTCTAGTATTTATCTTTCTCACAGTTTCCTACTCCAAGACATTGCCAGCAGTCAGAGACTTCCTTCTGTGCAAGCAAAAGTCTTCTGATCTTCCATCACATATGCAAATTTTCCCACTATAAAACCATTTTACTACAAAACCATTTTCCTAGACACTCACATATAATTACTGCATACTATAAAGTCAAGATACTTCAGCAACAAAATTTGTTAAACCAATTGTCTGCAGATAGATGCACATATCTACTTTAAAAATTTTTGTACTTTAGCAAGTATGTGCAGGAATGAGGACCAAAATTGTAGCATTCATTCTATCTTGAGGTATTTGCTTATGTCACTACATACAACAGGCAATTTTTGCAGCAGCATTTTTAAATTCCTATGTTTAAAGAATGACAAGGGAACCACAGATTATGTTTAGATATGTCCTTCAAGAACTTCACTGGAAAATGAGAATTGTCTCTGAAATTTTGGGAAGATTTACATATTGTATGAGGACAGCCCTCCATGAATTTTGACTAAAGAGACAAACCCAAACATGGTGCAGGAAACAAAGTGGTAAAAGCCATACAGCATGAACTGTACCCAAAAGATGACTGCTTCCTCCTCCAATGCAGCAAAAGTGGAGAAATAAAATTTCCATTTTATGTGGTTACGCAGGGTGAGCAGGTCCAGCCAACACAGACAGTCAAGGTTACTGCACCATTACCACAGAAGTGAAATAAAATTTTGGTTTCTTCCAGTCCCTGCAAATTTGCCATCTACAGAGCTACACCAACTTCTGGGGCCACCAAGCATCTTTCACCATCTTTTCAAACAAGGGAAAACAAGGTCAAAGGACCTGACATTTCCACATCTTATAAGGATACATTCAACCAATATTTACAGTCACAAAACAATTAAGAGGAGCCAAGTTCTCAGTTCTCAGCCTCAGTTCCCAGATCTGAGGATCCTAGTCAAGATCTGCAGGGCACTTTGGAGTGAGTTCTCCAAGTGGCAGCTGAAGCAGAGGAGTTCAGTCAACATTGTCATCATAAACCAAGGGCAGAGAGCACAGACACAGCAGAGCCCCAGCACAACACGACTTCCCACGCAGAGTTTTGGAAATGTAGCTCAATCTGCTGCAGAGCAGCAGCCCAGAGGCCAGAGCACCTTTTCCAGCACCCATCCCTTCTGAGGAAGCCAGGGATTTTTCCAAAAGGCTTTGGTCTCTCTGGCTCTGTATTGCTGGTGCTGAGAATACAACAATTTTACTGAGGTGTTTCCCTATTTTCCACTTCACAAGGTGGGTTGAATGCTCAGGATAGACCACTAAGAGTTAAAACCACTGTGGCTGGAGCAGTTCTATCACCAGTAAGACTAGCTAGCTGTTGTTACTTTGCCAGGCATCTTTTGTGCAGTACTGAGCACTTCCCAGCTTCTTCTTCTGTCAAAGTCAGGGGAGGGGAAAATCCAGCATCAAACTATACTGATGGAAATTCAACTGCACTTGTAATAATAGCTGTCATCCTTATCACTTTTCCTGAGAATGTTTCTGGGTAGCCTCCTTTTCTCCTATGTTGACAAAAAAAATACATTTGAATTCTTCTCTCATAGTTTATTCAGTGTTTGAATCCTGATATGAAGGGAGAATAACATTATGCACCATTTTTATGGAGATAATGGGAGTAGTTCCAGCAGTGGGCAGCTTCCCTGTGATGGTTTTATATTATTGCATTGGTCAACAAAGGAAGTAATTTCTTATTGTGAAATATTCTATTCAATAACTTCATGAAATTTCAGAGTCCTGTTGAAAACCCAGCCAAATAATTTTTATACTAAAAATACCCTGAAAACTTACTAAAAATTGAAAAAGTATTTATTCCCCATTCCCCAAAACATTAAGTCCCCTCTACTTGCTCACCTTCCCCACTCCAGTTAAATGCAGTTAAATGTCATGGCATTTCCAGATGTGAAAGCTCTCCTTTGTAATATCCCAGTGCATTCAGAAATGAAAATTTATGCCAGGGAAAAATTCACATTTATCTATAATATTGCACTTCATTGAGAATCTAAGTACCTTTTATTTTAAAATAGGATGCTTTATGATCCAGCTCTCCCAAAGCTGCTGGTAGAGCAGCACCCAGTATGATACTCCCAGAGATTTTGGGGCATTGTGTCTGAGAGGGGAGTCTCCAGACCTTCCCTCCTAACAAGCAGGGGGAATTTTTAACAGAGAACAGAATACTCAAGGATTGCAGAAACGAGAGATTTCTATTCCTCTCTCCCTTTCACATGTCCACATTCTTTTTCCTATACATTGATGTAAAAATCTCCAACTGCTTTGTTTTGCCCAATAATTTGCCTTTTTTTTTTCCTATGGCTTGGAGACGCGTATCCAAAATGGAATACTTCACGCACGTCTCTCATGCCTTACACGACCAGGAGTCCAAAAGGAAAATGTGAACAGAAACAGAGAAAAGCAGTCTGGGAGGCAACAATTCCAATGTTGCAGACCAGCTGATGCTAACAGTGACAGCGGTTTACACATTATCCACAAGGACCAAATTTGCAATGATTTTCAGAGTTCTACTCTCATTTCAGTGCTTGCTGCACCAGAAACACCCAACAGTTTCTGATACCAACAGAAGAGGGTGTCTATCCTCTGTGCTTTGCAAAAATCAACAAAACATTGAGTGATCATCTGAATTGCCTTATTTCATTATCTTACACTTTTGCTGAAGAAGGAAAGTTTAAAGACAGAAGGCAAGAGGCACCCTGTACAAGCAGACATGTCTTGCCTATTTTTGCATTGTGTAACCTTTTCTAATGCAAGACTTAAATAGGTCAAATTAGAATTAAAATATCATATGTGTAAAGATGATTTTGCTAATAACTTCCAAGATTACTTTAATCACTTTGATGTACTCTATAATAGATTTCAGTCTTGCATTTATATATTTATCTCGTTTGCACTTAGGCAGACCTTATTCTTAAGGAAAACCCTCCAGTTTGACTCATTTTACATTCCTGCTTTTAAAAAACCCACACCACCTTTAACATTTAGATTATCTACACTGTAAAATAAAAATTCAAATTACCATCACAAAATTTAATGGGATCAGGTCGTTTAAATTCACTAAAAAACTAAGGTCATACTGCTCAGCCAATAAAGGTTTAAAGTGGAAACATTAAAAGAAAGAAAATGGGCAGTAAAACATTCTGAGAAACATAGATTGTTTTCCTTTTTTCTTACTTAAAGATGGCATAGGACACATGGGAAAGGTGCTCAGCATGGGAATAACTCCAGGAAATCTCCACTGGCTTCAGGAGAAGGAAATTATGGTAATGTGGAATGGAGAAAAAACATTTCTTCAATACCTAGCAGCTGCCTTTATCTCCCAACTTCCCTTTGAGCTAAGACTAAGAAATCAATAGTGATAGAACAGGAAAAACAAGAACAAGAGAGAAATCTGCCCTCTCAATAAGACAACAGCCCCTTCTAAATAACTCAGCCAAGGACAACACCTCCTCATGTGTTTTTCACATAGAAACTCTGATTTTGCACTCTGAGACAAGAGATACCAAACAGGCCTGGGGAATGTGCTGAGCATCCAGGCTGTGTTTGCCCACTCCAGCCTGCCCATTAGGACCATCCTCACACTGCCTGAGAGATCACTAGCTGCTGTCCCATCACTGCTGGGCTAAGCCCAGCCTATCCCCAAGCCCCTCAAGGTCAGGAAATCAAGGACTGCATTTGATATTCCTGTTTTAATAACAGTGAAGAGAGCACTAAGGTCTCCCTGGGTCGTGCTTCAATTCAGAGCTGTCAGTTCTCTGCCAGGACTTACAGCAGAGTGTCATCACATTGCTTGTAAATGATGAAAGATTGCCTAATTCTTCCCTAGTTTGTTCCCATACATCTGCAGAATGCAGTACGTGGGTGACAAGTGACAAAGAATCAAAATGTTTTGAAGTGATAGCTCATCCTGCTGGAAACCAGAGCCTCACCTGCTTGTCTTGCTGGCTCAAGGAATATGCTCCAGAGAACAGAAATAAATTAGAATTGTCAACATCCTTAGCAAAGAACATACCCTAGAAGCTGCAATAATATCGTCACACCCCTTTCCCAAATAGTTGCAGTTGCTCCTTTACCGAGTCACTGAAGGGCTCGTTCAGTTTTAAACATATTTTATTAATGAGTTGTTCCACAGAACAACTTGATAACATCTCCTTCCTGCCCTTTCCATGGAAGGGCCAGCCAGCTACTTTGCAAAGCAGTCTCAGTCAATATTCTGCCATGGGGTTTTTCATGTGCCCTGGCAGGTGATAAATATCTGTCTCCACTAAGCCAGATACTTCAAGGAGACTGCTTGATACTTGCAAACTTTGAAAAATGAATGACAACACATCAGTTGTACCTAAATTGAGGAGCACAACTATGCAGACAGAGCAGATTGTTTTTGAAGATACAATACTAAAAAATGCCAAGCTTTTATTTCCTGGGGATAAAAAAAAATAAAGCTTTCTCAGTTTCTAATTATGTTGGGTCATTTTTAGATGGAAAGCATTTTGTCTAACACAGTAGATGGCAAAGAAATAAAATTAGTGGAATTTTTCAGATGACAATATCCTTTCCCCTATTCACAAAATAACCAACCAAAACACTGGCAAATCAAGAACTCCAGCAACCCCTTAGTAGCTAGACTACATCTGTGTAACATAACAGTAAAACTGATGGAGTACTTTCCACACAGTCTCCATGTTCTCGCAGAATAATGAATTCTTTGGATACTCTGATTAATGCATGAATACAGCTGAAGAATTGACAACAATAATTTTTAAAGGGGGTGGAGGGAAAGGGAAGGGAGTATTCATTCAAGTTTAAAAATAAATTAATCCTGAGCTATGTTTATTTTTTTTTTTTTGCAGGGGGGAGGGGGTACATTACAATTCTCTCTCAAAAATAATATATTAATTTTGAATGAGAGAAACCTGATTAATGTCAAATTAATGTCAGTTTAACAAAAAAAATGTGAACAATCTAAACTACCAAACTAGGGTAGGACAAAGCTACACCTGTCAACCAACTCCAGTACAATTTTACTTTTACCCCTGTCAGGATTTCAAGGTTACCTTTTGGCTTAAGCAGGGCTTAAGAGCTCCTATTGGTTTCACTGCCATAATTGAGCTAACCTGCAAATTTAAAGCTGGACCATTATCTCTTCAGCTCTCCAATAATGATCCATATCTGCTTAGTATTACCACAATCCACAGAATTCACTATAGGTAAAAACCAGGCTGTTTATTCTTATTTTTAATGTGACTTCACTTGATTGTTCCATTTCAGTGCTTCACTGGCTGCCTAATTGCATTACCAAGGCTGTCAATAACCACAGCATCACCAAATACAGTAAAGCACTTCTTGAAAACACACTTCACAACTTATAAGTAATTGACTTGGTGAAAATTTTAGACTTCTTGATTTTACAAAGCTCATCTTCAGAGTACTTTTTTTCTGTAGTACCCCAACACCTTGCCTGCTTTCAGTCCATGTGTTCTGCTGGGAATGCCAGTAGCTTGGTCATGTTCAGACTCTACCAAGAGCAGTCTGAAAAGTTTTACACTCTTTCATTAAAAAGTTTGCAGGCTTGTTTAAGAAATTAGCAGCACTTATTAAATCAATGTTTTACTGATCCTTCCCCACAGACTTTCTATTCTTATTCAAGCATCCACGTCTCACTGTCAAGGCTGGGCTTCTGCTACAGTTACAGGCTGCACTGGATGGATCTGCACAGAACCCTCAGACAAATTCATGGCTGCTTCCATTTGCAGAAGCAATGAGTGTCTTTGTTAGACAGGGTTACAACAAAAATGAAATACTGACTGGAATTTAAACAGCAGCACTTTATCCTTAAATACTTTTGTTTATTAAGGACTGGTGCAGAGAGTGCCCTGAACTCCAAGACAACAAAATCCACATGTGGTCTAATCAGCTTGGGACCAGGAAAAAAGATATAACCGCATCATGCAGTCATCTTGTGCAAACTAATTAGATCTACTGTAACTGATTGGATTTGGTGCACTGCAACTGAAAGCAGACACGAGGCTCCCAGACTTGAGCTGCTGAGGGATGGAGTGGCAGCATGGACTGGGGCAGGAGGTAGCACCTCTTGTCCAGGACAACTAAGGTTTAGGGTGCTACATTAAGAGCGAAGTAGGTTTTTAGCTAATTACCTTAGTCGACTGCCTTGGCTTGCAATACAGAATGTAACCAAAAGTGTGTATTCTATCACCATCTGTTAAACCAGGTGGGGCAGTGCTCTTTATCTTTTCCACAAGCCATCCTTCCTCCAGGAGATATCTCCTGTTAATGGTCATTGAGTCCCAATGCATAAAATTACATCATCCCATTGGGAGATGCTGCAACGAGGGGCGGGAGCCAAACATTTCCTACCTAGATAAAAACTGAGATTTGGAACATCAGAGTAGCCTTTTTCCACTGGATTCCAAAGGAAAAAGGGACCTTTCCACATCATCACTGGACTTTTGGAGGGAAACTGCACCTTCTACAGGAGCACTGCTCCAACTGAACCACATCTGTCACTGCACATCCACAAAAGACAACCAGACCTGGGAATCCAGACTGTGGAAGAGGTAAAGCTGAAGGGGGTATCTGCTGCTCCCACCCCTCACCTTCTCATTTATGGTAGGGAAAGATGTTTCAGACAGAACCGAATAACTACACCAAGAAAGAAATAAGGGACCAATAAGAAACAGCTAGTCATAAATACCATTAGTCACCAGGAGTGGAATGAAGTTGCACAAGTTATGTCTTGCAGAGGTAACAAAGGCACAGAGTCACAGTGAGATGGGTGGTGTACAGAAAAAGAGAGGGGAAAGGTTCTTCAGCTGTATACTTCATCAAGACAGACATCAAAGAAAGAATATTTTTTTCTACCTATTAGATATAGGATAAATCACATTGTGAAAATAAGACAAATTATTTGCTTCAAATATCAATAGGAACACAATGTTGATCTCAGGAGGAAAAAAAGCAGGTGAAATAATGGAAACCTAGGACAAAAGAGGAGAAGATATTTTTGCAATTGAAGTATGGAAAAAAAAATGCAGAGCACATTAAATCCAAGAATCTAGGCATAAAATTAAAGATCCAGTAGTGATTTGGCTGCCTTTTTCTTCCTTCTAAATTACCAAAATCATGGATAGCTTCATGTGTAGAGATTTACAAAGTAAGCACTTACGTCTAGGTGGGAAGAGGGCAAGGAGAATGATGTGGAGAATTTTTCCATGGCTTTTCAACTGATTGCTTCAGTACAACAGTTTCCATCCCTCGGATAAAAACCCTCGGGTTTCCACTCTAAAGAGAACTTAACTCTGATAAACACTGGACCAAGCAGTCTGTGTTTATGTTCTGTCACTGGGTGCTAATAACAAAAAATAATTTTACACTGCCCGTTGATATTTTTGTCTTGCATAAGTCAATTAAACTGAGACATTAAAAAGTAAACTGCCAAAAGGAGATACTGGGGCTGCACTAGCAAACATTTATAGATGTACTGAAAACATTGATCACAGGTTTTAGGAAGAAAGTCAGATGAAATGTTGCCAAGTCAGGCTGATCTGTTTCCTGCAAGTAAACTTGGTGAATCCTTTTTCTCTTTTTCTTGTTTTTGTTCTCTGAGGAATTTATTTAAAAAAAAAATAAGGTGTTAAGCATGGGGCCAAAGCAAGTGTTTCTCAAATAAAAGCAGGATACTTATTTTTATGCTGGACAACTTTCATTGTAGAAGGTCATTTCTATATAAAAGAAAAAACCTAAACCAAAACACTGAAGAAAACCAGGAAAGTACGAAGTTATCAAGCAATACCGTATTTGAAGACAATATTGAAGTTTCTCTGAATTGCTTGGTTACTCAGATCTTTCTTTTCTTGTTTTCCAATTTAAGCAAAGTAAAATAGATGTGGTTGCTGGCACTCACGGAGCTGCTGCCTTCCATCACCCCAACTGAAATGCACTTAAGCAACAGGAGGAGTGTGTTTTCACGTGGAATTTTACTGGCATAAGCAGGTTTTGGATGGATAGATGATCCAGTAGTAGATAAAAAGGATTTCTGCAGTCACATCAAGAAGGCAATTTTAGTAGCAGTTACACCTTTAGCATTAAGTAGTTTTTTTAAGATCTAGCAAGAGAATACAGAAGATATGAAATTTTAATGTAGATGGATGACATAAGCAGCCATGGGCATTTCTTGGTCTTGAATATAAATTTTTACCCAAAGTTCATGAAAAGTGTGACTGATCTACACATTGATATTCAACTGCTGTACTTCATGCATATCTTTATTCTAATGGAGTGAAAACACACGTTTCTCCTACTCAAATATGAGATCATGACTACTGTATATTTTCACTGTGAAAAATTAAACAGATTAAAGCCAAAAAGACAACTCAGACTATCTGAACTGTACATCTCAAGCAAGATTTCCCTCCCCCCAGCCTGCACAAGCAGTGGTGACAGCTTTGCCACAGTGGCATTCACAACTGGCCTCAGGCACTGGGGTTTGTGATCACTGCAGTTGATGTGGTAGATTTAACCTGAGATGTGATCAGTCAAAATAAACAGGGTGTGATGAAGTTGACAAAATACACACGTGGAAAAAAACCACTGTGATCTTGATAAAAAAATAAAAAAAATAAAAAAAGAGGATGTTTTCCAATACAAACCTTCAAAGACTGTGTTTTTCAAGAAACATGTATTAATAGATTTTAGCTTTACTGGCTAAATTAATTTACTGGTATTGAAACAGAATTTCAATATTTATAATTAGATTTAGCTCTGACTGGAACTCTCTGAATCCAGCCATTCCTACCAATGTTTCCTCTGTACAGTCTGTAACTAAAAGTCAAAAGTATATTTTTTAAATAGCCCCAACTGCCTGGAAATTCCCGTGACAGAGAAACTCTGCTTCCTCACAGTGAAAAGTCTTTCTAATTGCAACTAGGAAAGGAAGTGCTGCCTGGTTCACTTTTGCCACTCATCTCAATGCTGCTGAGGTGGTAAAATTGTATTCCACCAAATTCCTGTTAAGACAGCAGGAACCTCAGTCAAAATGATCACAGGTTAGAAATCACTCACTGCCTTTTCCAGGTTACAAGTCTTCACATGGGAATCACTTGGGAAGTTCTTTTTACTGGGGCTGTCATTGCCACACTTGAGGAGTTTTGGTGGAAAAGCTGCTTCTAAAAAGCATCATCATCATCACAAACCCACATGTCCCAAGTGTGGCACAATGTGTAGTGCAGGATGGCCAGATTGGGACCAGCTGATGCCTTTTTGCTTGATTTGCATTTTCCTAGCTCAAGGTGACACTCTGTTACTCACACTGATGACTCAAAGATCGTGTATATTGTGAAAACTGTGAATTCAGGAGGTCAAGGGCATCAGATCTAAGCAGAGAAAATGAGCAAATAAATCTATGAAAATAATATTCAGAGATAGACAGTTATAATCACAGACACTTTTCCATTTCTTTTCTTCCAGTTGGTCACGTTGTTGATTAAATAAAGCTGTGCATAAAGATCAGTTATAAAGGATGCTACAGACAAAGAGTATTAGCCCAGGAAGAAAATCTTAATAAATTGCAAATGCAATTTATTTTATATTAAAATTTAATCAGATTAATCTATTTCTAATACTGCATGCTAACAACTTGGGCACATAGTCCCTCCCCTGATATTACTGTCACTCTCTTAATGCTACTTGATTTATGTGATATTAAGCAGCAGTTGCAAGGCAGACACATTACAGTTGCGACTGTCTAAAATTCTTATTAAGAGAACTATATTGTTGTTCAATTGTGCTGCGAAATTTCTGTCAGACGTTTTACAGCCAAAGTCTTAGGGCTAAAAATACAGGCAATAGATTCTTTACTTACTTGCTTCATCTGTTGTAATAAAGGAAGCAATAAAAATATCAGGCACGTGGACAAAGCCACTGTCTTTCAATATTTGTCTGAATTTACTTGACATCACCTCTTTAATACCAGATTGAGTTTGGTCTTACGACCATTTAAGATAAGAGAGAAAAAGAACTTGCCATCACGTAGCTCTCCAGAGCTGCAGCTCCAGGCTCACAAGGAAGGTCAGGGTGGGAAGGGACTGGGATTCAGCACAGAGAGTGCTGGGAGGAGAGAAACTGCTGCAGGGGAAGTTTCTGCTAAGGAAACGCCAAGAAACCTTTCACTTCTCAGATGCTGTCATGGGAAGGTCAGCCACATCCAGGCTTTGCATCTCTCTCAAGAAAGATAAATCTCGATTTCAAGAAAGGGGGGCAGCATGTTGGAATTGGTTCCCAAGCCACGTGCCTGCAAACCCCCTGAGCCACATCCCACAGTACAGCAGCAGGGTTTAATGCCAGCACAAACACCCAGACTCCAGGCTGGGAGGAAGGGTGTTTGTCCTTCCAGCCAGATCCCAATGGAGACAAGCACTCCCAAAGAACACACAGCATCCGCATGTCACACTGCACCCAAAGGTAGCACCCCCTGAGCTGCCAGTGCTAAGGAGTTTCTCCATGTCACCCACTTGTTTTTTCCAATCTATCTTTGTGCCACCTACCCCCCAAACCTGCACTAGCACTTGGCAGCTCACCCCCCTGACCCAGCTGGATCTCACCAATCCCATTAATGCTCCCACTGGGCTCCAACACAGAGCAACAGCAGTCCCTGGCACAGGAGGATTCACTGCCCCAAAATCAGGAAAATATTCAAGAGGAGCAGTGCCTGTATCTCTGGTAGCCATGGGTGAGCGTTCTCACCCATTTTCAGTGCATTTTCAACCATCCTTTCAATGCTCCAACTTGTCATGGTTTTACCCCAGCCAGCAAATCCCCACACAGCCAACCACTCACTTCCCCCATTG